>JAJMLQ010000175.1:0-62628 GCA_030569715.1 Williopsis samutprakarnensis
AGAACAGTAAACACAATAAAATGGTTGCCATTAGATACAAAGACCTTGTTCCCCTTGGAACTGCTCTAACCATTGGAGGAACTTTCTTCTTTATGGGTGTGATTCTCGGTAATTTACCATATGATTTTAAGACCCTTTACTCCCCAGGAGCAACTCAAGCTGATTTTGAAAATTCTCTCAGACATTATCAAACGTGGGGCCAAATTCCAACGGTGGCCTTGCACATCCTTCATTTCTTCATTGGGATTGGTTTTGTCGGTTTGTTGATCAAGATCTACAAACCTGATGACGAGATCAAGTATTTTGAATACGGTTCCTTGGTGTTGTATGTGATTGCCGTGTGTACTTATTTGACAAACTTGAAAATTGGTGCTCAAAGCGCAGTTCATGGAGAATGGGGTGAAGTTGATCAGAACACCGGTATTAACGTGATTGCTGCCACCGAGACTCTTATCGTATTCCTCCTTGGCTTTATCGTTGTGCTTCAATTAGGGTTGTACTGGGGCCAAGTGGATTATCAACAGAGATTGGAGATCTTCAACAAAGAGTTGGCGGAAGAGGCCAAAGCTGAAGAGGAGAAGATCCAGGAGAAGGCTAAATCCACTGGCGTGAAGTCTAAGAAGACCACAGTGAAATCCACTTCAAAGAAGAACTAACTGTTGTGTGTGATATAAGATGAGATAACTATAATATAACCATTATATTATATTATATAATGTAATATAATTTATAACATAATCTTGAGTTGAAAAGAGCTCATCGGCTTACGCTCGGCGATCTCAAAACTTCATCGATGATGCCGGGAATTATGTCTCCAGATTCTAACTAATAATCGCCACGGCTCGTCGCACAACGAACAGTTCTGTCCGGTGAACACTCCAATTGGCTCCTCGGCTCCTAAGCTTGCCTCATCTGCTTGTTTCTCTCTTCTGAAGCAACCCCTTCGTTGTACATAGAAAAGGCGTTGTTTAGAGCTGAGTCATACCATCATCTCGGCCATGACTGATCAACAGGAACCGATCGAACATCAACTTCAACGTCATCAACAGCAAAAGACTGTTCTAACGGCAATTACTGGTGAATTGGATACTTCAAATGCGATTAAAATACTCCCAGAGTTCTTGATGCCATGGAGAGCAGGCGTGCTTTCATATTCTGCCTCTCTGTTGTCGACAGTTGTGGGATACCCTTTGGACTCTATAAAGACAAGAATGCAAACGTATAAATTTGATGGAATATTGCACTGCTTCACAAAGACAGTGAAAGATGAAGGCGTACGAGGTCTGTTCCGTGGTCTTACGGCACCTCTGCTCTCAACATCTTTTACAAAAGCCATTGGAGTTACAGTGTACACCACTGTTAAGCCATACGCTGCGTTGTTACAATTACACACGTTGAAACCAATTACCGTACCCGATGACTCTTCAAAAAAGCTCAAGGCAATGATTCTGGCTGTGAACAATGCTCCGGTATCGCTCTTGGCTGGTGCAATGTCAGGTTGTGCCTGCTCTGCATTTGCATCGCCTTTTGAATTCACTAAGCTGTTTCAACAGATTTATGTCTTGATGCAAGCAGATTTGAACCTGAGCCCTCGTCGTATGCCAAAAACTACCTGGCAAGTTGTTAAGCAGATTCGTCGTCATGAAGGAATCTTAGGCCTGTACTCTGGTTATAGATTCCACCTCATGAGAGATTCTCTAGGCTCAGCATTGTACTTTTCTGTTTATGAAACTGCAAAGATTCTACTAGAAGGATTCAGCACTCCACAGGGGACAATTGCTGGAACAAATATCCCAATGGGTGCCATTTCAATTACAGTATCAGGTGCTTTATCAGGTGTCTTCTCATGGATATTGGTGTTCCCCATCGATACCGTGAAATCACTGACGCAGAAGGATATAGTCTCAAATATAATTAGAGGTTTAGCACTGAAGCAGCCTAAACCACTGGTGAGAAGATCACTAATGTTTCCAACCCGTTCAATATATAGGGGTTTGAGTGTGAGTATTATGAGATCGGTCATAACAAGCACGGTATTCTTTACTTCATTCGAATACTTCATGAAACACATAACTTAAGGGGAAACGTTCCAAAATTACTATACTAATGTTCATGATAATCATATATAATAACCGTTATTTTTCTTATTATTATTTCATTGTATACAAGGTGGTTCTTCAACATCATAAGAGTAATTATACAAGAGAGCTTTTGGCTTATTGTACGTATCGCGTACCCTAGATACATCAAATGTCTTGAAGGGGTGTTAGTGAAACAATCATTCTGTCTTATTCCGACGACTACCCCGTGTGCTTTTTGGCTTGGTAACACGGCCTCTGACGGTTGCTGTGTAGCCTCTTGAAGACCCACGTCCACGCCCACGCCCACGCCCACGCCCACGCCCACGACCTCTGATAGCAACTGTTGGTGTAACTTCGGGTTCAAGCCCAGCAGCGAGTTTGATACTGTGTCTTGTGCGTGGCCGTGAACCAACGTCAACTTTTAGAATATCGTCGACATCAAGGGAACTTGTTGCATCTTCATCATCAGTCGTTTCAAGAGTTGTTTGATCATTCTGAGAAACCGACTTATCATCACCTTTTGAGTCAAGGTTGGACAGTGAGCCTTTATCTTCTTTATCGTCACTGGTAAAAGATTTTGAAACAGAAGATTCAGAACCCATGGAAACACTTTGGTTCTCATGTAGAGCATTTGTCCCAACAGGAACATTATCATATTGACTCTCCAAATGATGGCTGTGATGGGCAGAGTCATGGTTCTCAATATAGTCAGCAACCTCTGCAATATCACTAACAACATTTGGAGCTTCTAGTTCACCATGTGCAATATTTTCAATAATGCGTTCTTCTTGTTCGTCAATTATTTCGGCTTCAGTGATCTCTTCACTAGTATGGGCATCAACGATGCGTCCTGTTCTAGTCTTCATAACAATATGATCCTTGAAATCAGGTACTGGTCCTAGTTGACATCTTGATGAATGTTCTGTTTCAGTGTTTTTCATTCGCTTGTTTGGAGTTCTTTTTTGCTCTGTGGCAGGGTCTTCTTCTCTTATACGCTTCTTTGGTGCCTGTTCCTCCTCGTCAGGCACATCTTGGTCTTGATTGTCGTCCAGGCGTTGATTATCAGAAGCGTGATCAAAGTTGGGATAATCCAAGGTCTTCTCACCTTCATTGTTGTAATCATAACTGCTGACATCAACAGTTTGTTGAACGTTGGTGGACTCACTCAGCACACTTGTGGACTCTTCACCGGCATTGGAACTATCAAGTTGGTCGGCATTCAAAGTCTGTCTCAAACCTGATGGTTGGATTGGCACATGAGCCGTTATCTTGGGATTTTTCAAAGGAGTTGACTCTGTACTACCTTCAGAAGTTGTATTGGTGGTGGTATCGCTGAAGGGATCCACTGTTGGTTTCACAAATTTGAGAACAGCATCTCTAAGAGATGGCTTCTGTGGTATCTCAATCTCCTGGATAGTAGATTCTGCAAGCATATCATTGCCTATAGAATCATCTATAATCTCCTTTGTATCTTTGATGATTTCTTTTACCGCTTCATCAACGTGCTCGGCAATGCTATCACCTTGTTCACCAAGAGCAGTTTCGAACATTTCAGTTGCAGTGTCAGTGATCGACTCTTCAATTTTGTCTTCCATGTTCTCAACTCTAGCAACAACCTCCTTTGGTGGCTCATCTGTCATTGTTTCCGTGAATTGTTCAGCAGCGTTTTCGATATTCTTAGCCAATGGAACAACATTGTCTTCGATGAATTCATCGGTTTTCTTAACAATATTTGAGGATTCAATGCTATCAATAACCTCCTTTGGTGGCTCATCTGTCATGGTTTCCGTGAATTGTTCAGCAGCGTTTACGAAATTCTCAACAACCGGTTTGACCTTATTCTGAATGAATTTTTCTGCTTTTTTGGTAATTGCAGAAGAACCAAATCTTCCGACAACTTCACTTGATGGTTCACTCGATGGTTCATTTGATGGTTCATTTGATGATTCGTTCAAAAGGGTGTCGGTAAACTGCTCTGCGGCATCAGCGATATTGTGAACGGTAGGTTCAAGCTTATCCTCAATGAAGTTTTCAGCTTCTCTTGTCAAGTTGGATCCAATGTTACTAATAGCCGTTTCAAACCCTTCGGCAGTCTCATCAATAGAATTAACGATATCATGCTCCATCTGTTCTGCTGTCTCTACAGCGTGTTTACTTGGTTCACCTGTAACGGCATCAGTAAACTCCATAACAGCCTCGGCAACAGGTTCAATCTTCTCCTCGACAAACTCCTTCACATTCTCCATAAGTTTATCACCAGATTCACCGAGTGCTGTATCCAACATTTCTTCAGCTACTTCATGGACTTTTTCACTGACTTCATGTTCCATGGTCTCAATAGTATCGATTGTTTCTGCCGGTGGGTCCTCAAGCAAAGCCTCTGAAAACTCCTCTGCTGCTTGAACAATCGGTTCTGTTGTTTTATTCATAGATTCTTCAACCTTATCAACGAATTCCTCGCCTGTTTCATCCATAGTAGTATCATGAACCTTCCGGGATAGGAGATAGTGGTGTGCACTTTTTTGAAGTGTTTCGTCACTTTGAACGGGATCAGCCGTAGTTTCCCCGAACAATCCATTGGTGAATTCCTCAGCCGCGACCATTGTGTCTGCAACAGCCTTTAGTGGGGCCAAAGCCACCTCTTCCAATTGGCCCTCAACCATCTGAACATCTTCTTCAGTCTTTACAGAAGGTTCTCCAACTGATGCTTCTGTGAACTCTTCAACTGCATTTAAAAACTTGGACGTTGCTCCTGTTCCATCTTCAGTGCGAACTTCAACTTCATCACTGTTCGGAGCAACACATGGTGTCGGCGCATCCTCCATACTTGAATTGAAATCACTATCCTCTGAATTTTGTGCATTGAACATCTGGTTTGTGAATCTTCTGAAAGCTGACATTAAGCCAGTATTCTTCTTCTCTTGAGTCTCCTGATCAGATGGTACAAGCACGGAATTGTCTTCCATAGGAGCATCTTCTTTCGAATCACTAGTGGAGAAGTTCTGTTCTCCATCAGCAGAGTCATGAGCCTGTGAATCATTAGATGCTTCACTGTTATCCTTGTAATCGTTGTCTGTTGATTGAACACTGGCTTCGATAATATTTCTTAAATTGGACGGTATCACTCGAGGCTCTGGTGTTACTGATTTGAGGAATAGGTCTGAAGCATCGGCTAAAGAGAATGAACTATGGTTTTGAGACTCTGGAGGGTTGACTGAGAATGAGACAAATGATTCAGAGTACGACTCATCCTCCTCTTTTTGTTCACCTTGTTCATCTTGTTCGTTGTTGTAGCTGTCATCACCGTTGTCATCGCTTCCAGTGTCAACTCTTCCTGGGGTGTTGACGGTTTCTTCTGTTAAAATATATTCCCCTGTATTCGCATGCTGAATTTTGGTCGATACTTCGGCTCTGGAATCCGCTTCTAAATCGTTTTCCCCATCACTATCCAGCTCTGCTTGTGTTAACTCACCGAAAATACTTGTAGCTGGATCAACAAATGGTTCATTATCAGAATCGTAGTACTGTTCCTCTTCGTAACTTTCCTTCGCATTTTGATCGTCAATATCATCTTCGTCATTACCCGATGTCTGTTTATGATCTTTGTCATGATCAACAGTTTCATGGTTATGAGATTCCCCATGGGTAAAAGTATCAACTTGTTGAAGATCCTTCTCAAATTCTTGAATATCTCCAAGAATTTCTTGATCATTAGTCGCGTGTTCAAGGATATCACTAGAGTTGTTACCCTCGTCTTCAATCATTTCAATGTCAAACTCATCTAATTCATGATTGTCATTTGCTGTCGCTATCTGTTGTTGTTTTGACTGTTTGAAGATCTCTCCTAATGCAGCCGAAGCAATGACATCAAGTCCAGATAATTCTTCCTTTTGCACAGTGTCTAGCTCTTCAACGGTACTGGTGAATTCATTCACCAATTCCTCAGCTTCATCGGCTTCAACGACAACGTCATCCAAATCAATGTCTTCGTTATCTTCTGAATCCTCAGATTCATACTCTAGATGCTCACTTTCCAAATGTTCATCCTGTAGATCAAATTCTTCTTTAACACCATCAAACATTTCTTCATCTTCTGAATCCGATTGGTTTTGAGAGTATGCTGATTTGTACTGAGGTGTGATATGGTATTCTTTGGAATCATCGACAAAAGAGGATGGATCGTAGAGTACCTCCTCTTCCAACTCGTCGTTTTCATCAGATTCATCCATGGATACATCAAGATAATTTGCATCGATAGGTAAAACCATGTTTCCCTCGGAATCGTACTGGATGTCTGAGTCTTTAATATGTTCAACGTATTGAGATAGGTCCTGTTCAAAGCTGTGAGGATTTACTTCGTTATAGTCCGACATTTCTTCTTCTGAAGCCTCTGGAGCTTGATCTGACTCATGTGAGCTGATCATCTCACCTTCATTGCCATGGTCAACATCACTTTCTCCATCATCAAAAAGTTCATCAATCTCCTCCTCCTCTTCTTCCTCTTCCTCCTCTTCTTCCTCTTCCTCTTCCTCTTCCTCTTCCTCCGCTTCTTCCTTCTCTTTCTCTTTCTCATTCTGGTCCAAAAAAATCTTGAGCCTATCAAAAGCCTCTGTATGGACATCATCCTGCAATTCAAACTTCTCCTTGTCTATTTGTAATTGCTTGTAGAATTGCTTCTCCTGCTCTTGTTCTGTTTGTAAAGCGGTCTTCACCTTGTGAGTCATCGAATGAATCCACCCCAAGATATCATCTGAGGCCTTTGAACCAGAAACATGGCTCTTTTCCAATGGTACAGAACTTAAGGATGACCGTCTAACCTTGCTGTGTGAGTGAGGTATTAACCGACGAAATGGTGATGCTGCTGATTGGTTCACAAGGTCCCATGTTCTTGTTCTGGAAAGTGGTGATTCAAATCTACGACGTCCACCAAATGAACTCTGATTGTCCTTGTTAGGAGTCAAGTCTTCACCGTTGTCATAGCCCATCCTCTTCTGAGTTTCTGCTCTTTTAATTCTCTGGCGACTAATTTCAACCCGTTTGTTTTGATTTGCTTTTGTGTTGATTTGTTTACAAAAATAAATGTTGATGGAAAAACAGTATGGAGAATGAGAATTTGAAGGGAAACCACAACAAAATAGAAACTCCTTCACGGCGGCAACAAGTAACGCAAGCACAGAGGACTAGAACACCAACATATAGAGAAAGGTGAAGACGAAGTATAAAAGCTAACCGCCAGAAATATTTCGATGACAGGAGCAGCAGTACGAGTAGGGTTCTACGACCCATTTTCTATTTATACGGGTACTTTTAAAGAGAAGTTGGAATCGATTCGTCTTACAAACCTTCACTGGAGAGCAGCTTCTAATGATCTGTTGAAATCGATTGCAGAATTACCGGTTTCATTTGTCGAGGAGACCCCTAAGAACTTTGACAACAGTACCACTGGGCCTTTAATGATGAATACAGATGACTCTATTGACCTACAAGTATTGGATCTCATGTCAATTCCATACGTGAGGCTTATCTTTGTCACCGCTGAGGATTCTGAATCGTACAGGTCAAAAGTTCGTCCGTTGATCCAAGAATGGAAGAAATCGTGTGTCGAAAAGGCACATGGACCGGTGGATTGGTACGTTGTGTACGTTGGTGATGAGTCAAAAACAACGTCAAAGCTTTACGATAAGCTGAAAACCGATTTTGAAACTGAAACTGATAAGAGATGCTATCGCTTAAAGGTTAGTTCGAATGAGCTTGAACTTCAAATGATGATTTCTCACAAGCTGAAAGAGAGCATATTGGCCATTTTCACCACCAGATTGCAACTGTTGAATTCCGCGTTACAGAAGATCAAATCGAATGATTTGAAGCATGGGTTCAAATCGCTAGTCATTGTTAAAGAGGCGATTGCTTCTCAATTTTTGACTATGAACTTGTATGAAGAAGCGCTCGAACGGTATGACCTTCTAATGTCTTCTCTGTATGAAAATCAAGAAGAGGTGTATGGTTCACAAACTTGGGAATTCAAATATTTGAATACTGTTGAAAACTGTATGAAGAAGGATTTTTTATTCGAACCTAACGGTGGTGATGTATCTTTGTTTGAATTGAAATCGTTCATATTTACAAGAATATTCAAAGCATTTGAAGCGCTGGCTGATACATCACCATCGCTTTCGTTGGCATCAATCCATATTGCTGAACTCTTGAGAAGATTACAAATGTTTTTGAGTGATTGTGCTACAGATTTTGAAGATGGCGAAAATTCATTCCAAGTGCAAGAATGGGAATACAAAGTGATTGATGAAATTATGAAGTTGGACTTGTGCTCAAAACTTGCGGTGAATGATGATCCCGACACAGATACTTCCCCATTAACAGAAAGATCAGGTGAAATTTTGCTCTTGCAAAGATCACTTTTGTTGAAACTCGGACAAGCTTATGGCTATCATATCGATGGAGTGCTAACAGATGTATCGCTTTTAGAATCGGATGATTCCATAACTCTCAGCTATCTCCCTCTGAAACCTATTCTCGAATCAAATAAGGAATTTCAAGCGCAATTTGTTAAGTTCACAGAAGGGGCAATAAAGTATTTTAACTTGTGTGAACGTCCAAGATCAGTTGATACATTATCCATTGACATTGCCTTGTTGGATTATCAGAATAAAGAGTATGAAAAGGCTGCCGTAGTTCTGTCAACATGTCCTGAATTCTATGGCACTCAAGGATGGAAGCTCATTAGCATTACCCTTCTGGAAGCATACATTGGATGCCTCGAGAAAATCGATGAATCGTGTGAATTGTTTTCTGTTGAAGGACAACCATCAAGGGAAGACCAACTTTTACAGAGTTTTATCAATGTTTTAAAGCTGTCAAAAGAGAACAAGTTTGCATTTGCAAAGGGATTGATTTCCAAAGCAGTGGACTACATCGTCTCATCTACTAAGCATCAATCATTAGACTTGAAAGACCTCTTCCCCTTAGAAGCGTCATCATATGTTAGACCTTCAAAGAGCGATACATACGAATTATCGGTGACGATAACGAATCCGTACCCTGTGGCCATTCCTCTAACTTCACTGAAGCTTGAGGTGGAAAACTTGGAAGGCGATGTTGTCTGCTTCAATTGTGGAGAGACTGTATTGGAAACAGGTGTAAATGATTTGAATTTGTTCTCGTCCGTGATCCAAACGGGTTCATTTACACTATCTTTGTTCAGAGCAAATATTGGCTGCTGTGAACTCTCTCACATCTTTCAGAAGATTGAGAAAACTGAAGTTTATATCATTGAAACGACAGATATGTTTTCATTGACTATTGAAGACTCTTCAGAGATTGACTTAGGGTCAAGACCAGTATCTGTCATTCTTAAGACAAAAGAATCAATCGAGAATATTCGTCTCCATGTATACAGGGCTTCAGAAGCTTTTGAAATTCATGAGAATTGCAAAATCAAATCATCATCTGGTTCTTACGTTAAGGACTTTGAAATTGAAGAAAACTGTCTTCTTATCCCCAAATTAGAGGGACCCGATGAGTATGAGATCATTATCCCTTACTCTACAATCATAAGCCCAAAAGACACTGTTATTGAACTATACGCTTCTGCTTCATATGAAGCTCAAGGAGGGCAACGCGGTTTCAAAACTAAGGACTTCATCGAAACCGCCTTGAGCATTGGAGTATCTGTCCAAGACATATTCAAGACCAATTGTCTGTACTGTAAGTTTTCGGTTGGTACATCTATTCCAGAGCATCCAATTAGAATTATATCTACAGATTTGCAGCCCAATGAACGATACAATGTGAGTTCTCCTTTAAGTCCTGGACCTTTAATTGCATTTGGTGAGCAACCTGTTAATTACTTCTGTCAGATCCGTGAAAATGAAGGCAATACTACTGATTCCAGTAGATATTTGAAATTGAAAGTGCATTATAGGGAGCTAAGGGCTGAGGCCAAACAGTTCTGGAAATATCATCTGTTCAAAGAGTTAAAGAACTGCTCCTTAAGCCAATATCTTCCATTGCTGCTCAAGTGTTCTGAAAATCTGGATATTGATTATAATGAATTTATCTACAACAGAATTCTATGCTCCACTGCTCCAAACGACTACCATCAACGATATTTCAAAGCTATTCCTCCAGAGGATCGTCTTAAAGTGTTTGACATATTTTCGACAAATTTGAATTCAAAGATCAAAGTTGAAAGTGGTTTCCAATACAAAGAGAACCAACTTGTCATTAACGTTTTGATTCCTGTTTCTGAAGTTGTGCACAACGTTGAAATAAAACTCCACGATGACACCAACTGTGTTGTCATTGGGCAGACTTTATCTGCATCGTTCTGCATCACCTCCATTGTCAAAGCTGATGATAAGAAAGTTGAATCCAATGGTAAAAAACGAGTCCAATTCCACGGTGAACAATTTTCACTTAACAAGTTCTCCATTGAACTGGTGAATAACCAAGACAACTGGCTAGTCAACGGTAAAACACGTTTTGTGATTGAACTGGACCAATCTACAAAGGGTGTTTATGAATTCCCAGAGGTGGATATTACATTGATTCCTTTAAAAGTGGGTAGACTTCCACTGCCTAGAGTTAAGGTTGAAAGTATCAACTCGAGTAACAAGAGCGAAGCTCTGATGGAGGTGGACTACAAAAATGAGAGTGAAACTATCTATGTTATTTCTGAAAGTGACGTATGAGTTTCAAGAACTCTTCTATTGTACAGACTCTACCCTGAATGATTTTATGCCCTTTAGCAAAGAGGATGCTTCAGGTTTTTCCGAGACAAGGTTTGGTTTGATTCCATTGTCCAAGAGGTAAGTTTCCGTTGTTGGCCCGATAGATGCAATTTTGAAAGCTTCTCCGAGACAAGACACCTTCAGGAACTCAACAATATCCTGAGTGCCTTGAGGACTGAAAAAGACTATCCATTTAGGATGGAGTTGGTTGAACGCCTGTGTAAACCTTTCCACGATTTGTGGTTTTTCAACTGTTCTGTAGATAACAACTTCTTTCAGGTTGTAACCATTTGAAAGCAATTTACGAGGAATGATATCACGCCTCGTTTCACCTGTGAAGAAAGTAACTTTTTGATGCGGTTCCAAGTCTTTGAGGATGATCTCTGATAGGATAGCACCGTTACCAGCGTTATTACCTCCTCTGAGCTTTGTGAACCCGAGAGCCTCGAGGACTTTCTGCGTCGCTGGACCAACGGTAAAGGCCTTTTTCGAGAGGATTCTGGATCTCTGCTTCTGTGATATCTTCTCCATGGCATCTGACAATGCCTCAACTGCTCTCTGTGAGGTGATGATCAACGCATCTGTTTCCTTGATGAACTCGTCTGACGTGAGATAAGACGTTATGAAGGAACTTTCAGCGTGAATGTGATCGAGAAGTGGGATGAACTGGGTGAGAAACCCACACTCTGTGAAGAGTTCTTCGTACTGATCCCTCGGAACAGTTTGATTCTTCAGAAACAGCACACTGCTTTCATCTATCATTGCTTCTATCGCCACCTTCAATTCAAAAGATAACAGAATAGTATCCAAAAAAAGCACTAGAGATGACCTTCTCGTCAGATTTGATTCGTTAGTATTGTCGTGTGCGCAAACCAGGAAACTGTGTCCCTGGCCGTTTTTTATAACCTCAGATTAACATAGTGTTACAAACTGAAAATCTCCGATTTTTAACAGATTGGTTTCGTGGTCTAGTTGGTCATGGCATCTGCTTAACACGCAGAACGTCCCCAGTTCGATCCTGGGCGAAATCATTTGTTTTTTTTTGCACGCCCTTTTTAACCTCGGTCAGGAAAACAAGCCATACGTATTCATCCAATAGTTGGAGTATCAACTATTATGGATATATACACATATACACGACCAAGACTGCTATACTACCATACATATTGAGTAAAGGGTCATTAAATATAAAGACATCCCAATCCACCTTGTATTGTTGATAATTAACATTGTTCCCAACCCCTGTGTCACGTGCCATAGTTGTCATGGAGATAGATTAAAAATGGTTTGTTTACATTTTGCGCGGTTTTCAATTTTTGTGTGATGTTATTATTGGTGTTATTATTATTACTGTTGTTGTTGTTATTGTTGTCAACCAGTGGCAACTGCTACAGGATTCGGAGACTGGAAAGCCTGCACAGGTTCGTGAGAATTAACCAATACTTCACGTATAAATCAAATCTTCATTATGGACCTCACCAAGCTTCTAAACAGAGAAGAATCTCAACAAGTGAAGAGACGACCACTTGGATCGCTAAGTACTAATGAATCAACAACTAAAGTGCTCAAGTATGATTCACAACTGAGATTTCCTACCATACCGGTTAGATTGGACAAGGAGAATGATGTTCCAAAAGCTCTGAAGAAGGCTATAACGCTTCCTCCAATATCACAAGTCACACAGAACATTCTGATGCCAGGGATTCAGTTTCCTGAGGAGCCGACCGGTACAAGGCACAGTTCAAATGGTGGTCCATTACACTTCAACAAGAGCAATTCTACGAAGAACCACACCACGAGTGGATACCTCTACAGTGTTCAGAATTCCAAGGATAATACCGATACCCAATTCTTCAAGATCAACTCTTCTGGTGATTTCCAAAAGTTCAAGACAAAGCCTGATGCCTCTACCCCGGTTAAACACCAGGAGAACACAGTTGTGCCGTTTTCCTGTTTGAAGAAATCGTACAAGCTTCGCTCAAAGACTTCAGTGGATAAGCCCTCCAAACGTAACGTCATTTGGTGCAATGAGGCTAGTCTAATTGCAGCACAAGAGTTTAAGAAGATTTATCAGCGTAAGGGAAGTTCGTCGTTTTTGAAAAAAGAGTATCAAATGGTTGCTCAAGTGTTAAACACCAAGCTATCCACTGATAAGTACACTGAAACTGCTGTGAGGAACAGGAAAGGGTTGTTTCAGTCACTTTCCTCTATCTACGTCTATCTCAAAGAGAGCTCTGAACTGATCAAGTTTGATGACAAATATGTTCCACAATTGACCCAGGAGCAATGGCGAAAACTTTGTGACGAATTTGAACCTTCGTATGTACGGAAATACCGTGCCAAAAGCGATAATACTGATATTCATATCACACATGATATGTTCAAGAAGAGAACCATGAGGGTGGAGAACATGAGGCATTTAAACGTGGAGCGATCACTCAAAGGTATTTGTCAATTACTGCTAATCAACAAGGAGATCACTCCTTTAAGGGCAATGGCCCTAGAGCTATTTGACAGAGATCATCCGGAGTTGAATCTGGCCTCGACTTTACTATCAATGAAACATGAAGACGTGGTGAAGTTTGTGTATACCAAGGTGAATCTGTCGATCTACGAGGAGCATCTAAGATCGCAACAACTACTGCACAACGTAAATGTATAGAAGACGGACAAAAGGAACGGCCAACCAAGGAGAAGCATGACAGATACGATTTACTTATCATTATGAATTGAAACGAATAGATACTTACATATAAAGCAGGCTTTCGTAGTGGATGCCATGACGTATTCACAACTGCAAATCCTGGAGAACTAGATCCCATTCGAATCATCCACAACGTTGATGATAAGCCACAACACCGTTTCTTTTCCATCTTACTCAGGAAGTTGAAAAGTCTAGATTTGTCTTTTCACCCCTGCAAGATTGTACTGATCTGCGTATATGACGACCAATCTCCACTATGCACTGGCTAGAGTACATGGTCTAAGGAATGCTGCGTAACATAGTGAGTGAAGTCCACTTCCCAGCTCCAATATTTAGGTGATGGGATGTCAACATCAAGTGCTTTATCAGCAATTGTTGTAAAGCACCCATATCATCAACATCGAATATGAAAACTAAATGAGAGCTCTGGTCCCCACTATTAGTTCTAAATTTGGGTAAGGCCGTACAAGAGGCGCATGTTATCTCTGAACTTGCACCAAAAACGCAGATCAACAACTGGTGCATGCGTCAAGTTCAATGAGTCATATTTACTAACAGTAGTGAAGTTGTGTATAAAAGGGGCAGGAAATCTAAGCATTGGATAATTGTGAGGGTATTGTCCCCTCTCTGTTTCAGTATCAATTAGTGTCGAAGTAATAATCGTCTAAACTTGGTTTTATGATTCGATATCGAAAGACACATCTGCATATAACTGATCCCCCCAACTTAGAATTATTTGATGTCCGACATGACTTGTCTTGTCTAAAAAAACGAGACGATTCGAACTCTTCTACTGTTACTTCTACTGCTACTTCTACTCCGTCTTCTACAAAATACGTAGGTGTTGGTGTGGCTATTGGTGCACTATTATTATGCTCTGCTCTAGGTTTCTTATTCTACAGGTATAGGCGAAAAAAGGCTATTGAAGCTAAGGTATACGCCGAGCGTAATCAACAACATCGAGAACGAGAACGGTATTATCGTACGGTGGATACAGATCTTCCTCTATACACTGAGGAAAACTATGCTGATCCTTCTCTACCGAAATACGATAATGTCGTTGTCATGGTCAATGGCATCGCCACTCCAACCAGTATTCAACGCCCAGAAGCTGTTCACATACACCGTGGAAGTAATGATGACAGTTCTACAATGACACACGTTGACGTGAACAGAATTGTTTGAATTGTCGTTATAGCCCCCCCTACTGGTGAATTTATCTGTTTTGTCTTGTTTCATCTCATCGCACATGATGGTATCGAATGGAGAGAGCTTCTCCTATAATTGGAGAGACCATGGTCTAAGACTAAACGCTCGAGGTGTCAATCAGTACATCCTCTTGGTTTACGAGACGAATTATACACTGTTAAGTGTTGGTTTTTTGAGGTTTAATGAACCTACAACACTAGTACCAATCAATACGTTTATACTATATGCAAATGAAATATGACAGACATACATTTGAAAGACTCATTATGTAGTAGTTTATATGGAGGATGCTAAACTAGGCTATACAAATGTGTTGTTTCAATCTCTTACTGGCGATCTGGATCTGTCACGGTTGTGGTCATCTTCATGAACATCTCCTGTAGAATTTCTTCTTGAGCTAGGACCCTGATCGTCAGTTCTTTCATCACCTCTGTCGTCTCTTCTGATATAAGAATCATTTCTATCCTCCTTTCTGTAATCATCTCTTCTGTAGTCATCTCTTGATCTGTAATCATCTCTTCTGTAATCATCTCTTCTGTAATCATCTCTTCTGTAATCATCTCTTCTGTAGTCATCTCTTGATCTGTAATCATCTCTTCTGTAATCATCTCTTGATCTGTAATCATCTCTTGATCTGTAATCCTCTCTGTAATTCCTTGGACTTTCTCTTCTGTCATCAAAGCCTCTGTAATCTCTTGGCTCTGTTCTTCTATCGTCCCTGAAGTCTCTTGCACCTCCTCTTCTGTCGTCATAACGGTCGTAGTCCCTTCTATCGTCATAACGTCCGTATTCTCTTCTTGGTGGATAATCTCTGTAACCGCCTCTTCTGTAATCGTCATCATAACGACGACGTGGACCTCCATAGCGTCTTGGTGGATGTGGTTCAGATTTGGCCCATTCAATCTTTAAGGTGTCTGTTCCACTATCGGATCCTTGGTCCATTTCATCACCATCAGCATTCGAGGTTTCAATTACAGCACTGAAAGGCTTCCCGTTCAGCTCTGCAAGTGCAGCTTCACCATCCTTGTATTCTTTGTATTCAACAAAGGCATAAGGAGCGAATCTGATGGATTTTGTTGGAGGAAGATCAATTCTTTCCACTGGTCCAAATCTGAAAAGGTAAAACAGTAGTAATGTCAATATGTTGTTCCTTGAATGAATATGTAGATGACTTTTTCGTTGTCTTTTTTGATCTATTTTGACTCAATTGGGCCATTCAATCATTCTTCTGTCTTGTCTTGTTATTTATCATCTGTTCATTGTTCTGTGATGTGATTAGAGAAATGTATGTTAATGTTGAGATGCTTGAGTGATATATACAAAGATGCAATAGGAATTAAGCAAAAAAAAGAGAGTATGGAGATAAGGGGTAATAAATAGAAGTGTGCTTCTATTTGCCGAAGTGTATTGTCCTCCTGTGAATCAATTGATTTGTTCTGAAAGTGTGAACTAGTCGTAAGTTAATCACAGATAAGAAAGAAAGAGAGAGAAAGCATCCAGAGGGAAAACATCAACAGTTAAAAAAAAGAGAGAGAGAGTACCATCACAGCAAAGACAAGAGATAAAACAAAAGTAAACAAGAAGGTAGAATCAACGTTCAATGTCTTCATAACAAGAAAATACTCACTTTTCAAATATTGGAGCTAAATCCTTTGCCTTTGTATCTCTGTTAAAGCCTTTTCAAGAATTCAAAGTGTTAGTAACCATTGACCAATATCATTGAGTCGACAGTTGAACTCACCAGAGACGTAAAGAGTGTTTTGATAACCCATTTCGATCGATTTCGTTGGGAAAATGTTGTTAAAGTTGAAGTTGTCCGAAACGACAACAAAGAAGCAAAGAAAAAAAAACAATAAAGTTCAACGAAGTGATATAAACACAGAAATGTCCAGGTGTACGATTTTTTTTTCGCGGTCGGAAATAAACTTAGTTTTTAAGTAGGGTAACTATGTACAGTTACCCTACTTTTTGATCGCCTCTTCTTGCATGACATGATTGATTATATAATTGGCAGGTTATAATGCCCACTCGTTTATAGTTAGTGTTGCTACAGTTTGGTCTCGTTTCGACAATGCCAAACGTGTACTGACAAGTGTTTTCCCCACAGTGTATCAAGTTTACAGGGAAGACCTTCTTTCCGCTAATTTAGCACTCTTTGGAATTTCAGAATCACAAGTAATGTGCCAAATTGAAGAGAATCCTCCCTCCCTCCCAACATTTCTGTGCTTTGCTTAGGTGTGGGGGTGTTTTTCTCGCCTTGTCCTGAAGGCCTGGGACTACTGACACGCTTATGTTCTCTTAACCGGTTCTTTCCGTTTACAATTTCCCACTAGCAGGTTTGTTCTCTCTGTCTAAAGAATACGCATTGGTTACAGCATCAGGACCAAACTTTTACAGCCAATTGGATTATATACGTTAACAATGTAAAAACAATAGAGATTGCATTTCAAAGTGGTTAGCTGAAACGCTCTGCCCACCCCACTTCCTTGTTCAACCCTCCAGCTGTCAAATCTTTCTTCTTATGCTTCTCCCTACAAAATTTCCTCCAAGAGTTCCCGACAGAGTTAGTACAGGTCTTTACAGTAAAACTCGAAAGCCAAAAGGAAACCACATAGCTCCTTATAAAATAAACTTCAGGCGCTGAGCCTACTGAATATTATTTGGTTAGCGCAGCACTTCCTGTTTAAAGACTCCTCTTTTTTCTTTTGTGGGTTGGTTTTTTTGCCCCCCTCGCCACTAAAAAACTCGTAAGGCCAAGGAGAGCTCGCTAATTTTTTTTTCTTCCCTTTGGTTCTGTGTAACAACTCACCTGGTACACAAAGAGCGCAAGAAAAAAAAATTTTCTCCCTCTTCTCTCGTTTTGGTGTATGATTCTAGGCCAAAGTTCTGGAAAAGGGGAAATAAAACAAGGAAAACCAATCAACGTAGAAACTTAATAAGGGAAAACATCAAAAGAAGCCACAAAAACATCAAAACAAAACAAAAAAGGCGGTAAAAGTAAACAAAGAACACGGCGGTAGTTTATTAGATTGGAATATTCTTTAGCGGTATATATATTCTTCCATCAGTGATTGTTACAACGCTGCTTTGAGTACCCACAGAACAAGCGCAAAGCAATGTCAATTCAATTTGACGAGTTACCACCGCATTTGGAGCACAGTCAGGAGTCAAGCTCCTCGACAAGTGATAACGTTGATATATTGGATGAGTTCCTCGACAGGCGGTTGTATGATGATACCTATGCAAAGAACCAACAAGTTCAGCAACAAGGTCAACAGCATGGTCAACAGCATGGTCAGCAACAAGGACAACAAGGACAACAAGGACAACAAGGACATGAAGTTTGCCAAAGGGATTCGGCGGATCAACACATGATTCACAATGACAATTTGTTTCAGGAGTTCCTCGTGGATGACATGGCCAATGGCGGTGGAGACTTCATCTTCTCAGCGGTAGATGCCCAGAGACACGACATGGACTCGTTTGATCTCGGCGTTGCCGCTACGTCCACAACATTGTTACCGTTTGTTGATCCATCATCTGCCGTTAGCAGTGGCAACGACAATGGGAATCTCAACAAGGATCAGGCTCATATCTTTCCAAAAGACATTACCGCTGCAAGTCCTACAAATCTAACAGCGACAACACCAGTTTCCATGGATATGTCACCGCACGGTTCAACCACTTCAAATAACGAGGTTTTCACAACACCAACCTCGCTTCCAAATGAAACAGGCGGGTCCGTGGCAGAGCATTCAGTGGGTGCACAGGACGAATCACACAGACAGCAACAAAGTGCTTCCTCATCTTTATCATCTTCGTATGAAGCTGCGAGAAATATTTTATCTGGTTTGAAATTCGGCAGGGAAGTTCCGCCGCAGTTCGACAACGAATTCCCAAAGCATTACCTTGGTGTGAATAGTGAAACGTTGCCTTACAAATTAACACTTGAGAATCTTCCCTCCTGTTCTAGAGTTGAAACCCAGATCAAGCTGGAACTGAAAATCTCGCCGCCTCCACAACAATTCTTGGTTCATCTGCCGTCAGATACAATTGCCAAACAGAAACTATGTCTATCTTCAGAGCTAAAGCAAGAAGCAAGGGATCAAATGCTATTCCTCGATACATATGTGTTGACATCGGATGATAAACCTTGCAACATTTGCACTAAGTGTATAAGAAGAGAACAGAAGAGAGCATCAAGAAGAAAATCTGGTATTAGTGACAACATGAGTTGGATGACCAATACGCAGAAGAGGGCAATCATATTCAACTGCAAAGAGGTGATATCATTTCCTGCAACCCCAATAAATGGATCAAGCTCTGTGGGGTTGTCTTCAAGAATTGTTTGTTACTGCAGACATCATAGCGAACCGACTGGGTTCAAACTATTGTTGCTGTTGAAGGATTCAAAGGGAGAGTTGGTTGCAAAGCACTTGAGTAGTCCAATAATGATTATGGATAGAAAGAAATCTGGGGACGATGGCTCCTCGAATGCTCATTTGTCGAATACTGCATCAAACTCGGCAAATGAAGGCAGTTCTATCTTGCTGCCACGTAATGGTACTCAACATCCAATCTCACCAACTTCAATCGAGGACGATAGTTCCGAAGCAATGGGATCTTCAGACTACAATAGGGCGACTAAGAGAAAGAAAACGTGGTCACCAGAGTTATCTGATGGCTTCAGCATTGCCCCATCAAGAACCTCTTCAACTGCTATCAAGAGAGAAAGTGTTACGCATACGTCACGTTCATCGTTGGATATTTCTGCACAGCATCAACCTGTTCAACCTCTTCAGCCTGTACTACCGTATACCTTGTCTACACAATCTTTGCAGCAACAACAACATCAACAACAAAATCAACAACATCAACAACAATATCAACAACAACAAAACCTGCCAATCATCCAAAAGGTTATTCCAGCTCAAGGGCCATTGCGCGGTGGTATTGAAGTAACTTTGCTAGGTCAAAACTTCAAGGATGGTCTGGTTGTTAAGTTTGGTCCAAACAAGGCCTTGGCAACACAGTGGTGGAGTGCAACGACTATGGTTACCTATTTACCGCCGGCTCCTCAGGCAGGACAAGTCATTGTTACGGTTGAGGATTTACAAACAAACCAAAAGACTGGCTCCACGGTGTTTACATATGTTGATGATACTGATCGTCAAATGATTGAGTTGGCTCTTCAAATTGTTGGTTTGAAGATGAATGGTAAGCTTGAAGACGCCCGTAACATTGCACGTAAGATTATTGGTTCTGATGGTTCTGGTAATAACAATGGTGATGAGAGTGGTGCTTCTAGTCAACAAGATACCCCAATGACTGGCTACTCATTACAATACGATAGTGACGAGGACTTGATTTTGAAAGTTATCAATATGCTTCCAAGCAGACCAAATTGGTCCTTGTGTACCGCAGAGGGACAAACTTTGTTACACTTGTCTTCTTTGAAGAGTTATAACAGAATAGTCTCTTGTCTTTTACAAAAAGGTGCAAGAGTTGATTCAAAGGACGTTATGGGTTATACTCCACTACATTATGCAGCCTTGGCTGGAAATCGTGTTTCAATTGAGATGTTGTTGAACTGTAAAGCAAAGATTGATACTAAAACGGATAACGGTCTCACTCCTGAGGATGTTGCCGATGCAAACGTTTTGGATCTGTTCAAATACCATAACTCGTTGATTTCGAGAAAGTTTTCGAGCACGTCAATATCGTCATCTATTTTCTCCATCGATGATAATGAACTCGATATTCAAGGGGGTTCTTATATCTCAAGAATGACAACTGATGGGTTGACTGATGACGACTATGAGTCTGATTACGACGAGGATTCTGACGAGTCTTCTGCTGATGCATCAAACGAAGAGAGTGAAAACGATTTTGCCGATAATGAAGGTGACTCTGTTGAAAACATTGCTATTGGTTCTTCGACTGATGCTACAGGTTCCGCTTCGACTCAAAATGGATCACTGTGGAACAAAGTGCGTAACGTTTTCCAAAATGGTGGGGACACTGATGATCTTCCGCGCTATGATGATCTTTTCCCAATCGGTGGTCAATTCAGTTTGACAAAGTTACGTTTCTCATCTTCAACAACAACTTCACCAGCAACGATATCCAGCGAGTCTACTGAGGATAACGGTTCATCGGCACAAGAAACTTCAAGTGATGAAAGCGAAGACGTTTTCATGAAGTTCTTCAACCAACGTAAGAACGTGCAGAACGATAAGATGCTATTATTCTTCTGGTTGCCACTGTTGTTTGTCATCATGTCTACATTTATTCTCCACAATACGGGTTACACCACTGGGTTGACAACACAGTTCCAGGACTTTATGAGGGACAGTGTAACTAAGATTATGTTGGGTAATGAACGTGTGAAAGTTGCATTAAACAAGCACTTTTCACAGGGATACCATGCGGTGACAAGTGCGATAAACGCATGAATTATACTGCGTGTATGCTTTATGGCTATTTATATGTTTTCCTGGATATCTTTCTGTATATCTCTGTGTATATGTGTCTGTGTTTTTTTCTTTGCTTTATCAAGTGTGACACGCTTTGCTTTCTCGATTTCTGACGTCCTAAAAGGATACCAACGGTTATCTTTTTCTTTCAATATTTGTTCAATCTTGGGTGGTTTTGGTTTAATTTTCTCTTTTGCTAATGAATTTCATTCTCTTTGCTTTATAATATCCCTTTTCCGTAGCTAAGAAAAACAAAAATTTGATAATTGGCATAAGCTGAAAATTTTCGAGAAGTCATCTCATCTCATCGCACAAACCAGTTGTTTAACCAAAGTGAACACAAATCGAAACGATGGCTAAGAAAGTGCAAATTCAAGAAAAGAATGAGCCTGTGATAAAGCCAACGATTATTCAGGAAAGTACCATTTCCTCTGGTGCTACACAGTTCCGTATATACGTTGGTTCCTACGAACACAACTTGTTGTGTCTTTCTCTGATTCTTGAAAAGGAAAAGACTCCAATTTTCCAACCGATCTTTCATTTCCAAGCACATTCTCTCTCTATCAAGGCAATTGCAGCAGCTAAGAGATACCTTGTTACTGGATCTAACGACGAGCACATCAGAATCTACGATCTTCAAAAGAGAAAAGAGTTGGGGACGCTGTTGGGACACCAAGGTACGATTACATGTTTGAAGTTTTCATCAGAGGGGCATAAAGAAGGTGAAACCACCACAGGAACATCGGGTAAGTGGATGCTTTCCGGTTCTGAAGATGGAAAGATAATCATTTGGCGTACGAAGGACTGGGAGTTGTTTGGAACTTTGAAAGGACATCAAGGCCGAGTAAACGATTTGGCCATCCACCCAAGTGGCAGAATTGCCGTGAGTGTTGGAGACGATAGAACAATCAGACTTTGGAATTTGATGACTGTAAAGAAGGCTGCTAATCTAAAGATCAAAAATGACTGGCAAAAGGGTGAATGTGTTAGGTGGTCACTGAACGGTGATTACTTCCTTGTTGGTTTATTGACAAAAGTGCTCGTTTATAGCACTTCAGATGCGCAAATAGTTAAGGAGCTCTCATTCAAGACACCGCTCATGCATTTAGAAGTTCATGAAATTGACAATACTGAGTACATTGTTGTTGGGTTGGGCAACGGTGTATTGGAATTTTACAAGTTAACCGACCTCATTGGGAAGGAGGATACTGTTGAACCTGCGTTCAAACTCCAGGGACACACCAAGAGAGTCAAAGATTTCAAGTTCTTTGAAACCAACGGACAATTGTATCTCGTTTCTATTTCATCAGATGGCTCCATTGTTGTATGGGACATGGCTATCAAGGACCAGGTTGCAGTGTACACCACCGGTGAACGACTCAACTGTCTTGAGGTAACCGATGAGGCTGTTGAAAAGGCGGATACCATGAAAAGAAGACGTGATGATCTGGAAGAAGCAGAAGCCAGTGCAAGTGAGAGTGAGAATGAAGATACTGAAGAGTTGAAAAGAATAATGATGAACGATAGAAAAAAGAAGAAGAAGAAGAAGGGTAAGAAAGTGGAAAAGATCTCTGTTGAATTGGAATAGCCAAATACCCAGTTCTACAGTTTTAATTAAGACAAAATAAACAACACCATATGGGGAATAACATCTATGTAAAGCTCATCGTTGTATAAAGGAGGAAAGATACGCTCAGTGCCGTGTTCCATCTTCATAGTTTCTGATCTCTGTTCAA
This sequence comes from Williopsis samutprakarnensis, assembly GCA_030569715.1. NCBI lineage: Eukaryota > Fungi > Ascomycota > Saccharomycetes > Phaffomycetales > Wickerhamomycetaceae > Williopsis > Williopsis samutprakarnensis. Next base: position 22,954 of record JAJMLQ010000175.1, read on the forward strand.
ACGTTTAACGTGATGTCTATATAGCTTCTCAGCCTTGACCCATACGTTAGCGGTGTCTCTGTTTGGCAATTGCAATAGAGATGGCAAGAGGTCCTTGGAGAAGAATTCAGATGCCTCTCTTGGAAGCAAAGATGGCAAATGATCAATGGAGATGACAGATAATTTAGGACCTGATTTAGTCTCAACAACAACCGTTGGTTTATCAAACACAGTGGCAATCGTATAGATTGGAATTGGGTTGTGTGGATTCGTTGTATCAGCAGAGACATCAACAACGGTTCTGAGCTTTCTTCCTGGGGCGTTCAAGGTCTTGTAGTCGATGAATGGAGCAATTGGTTTAGAAAGGTAGATACAGTTGATAAAGATATCAGCCTCTGCAATCTCCTTGAATGGTCCACCTTTAGCAGTTTCCTTCATATCCCATTTGATGATGTTTTCATCTGGAATGCCAACCTTAGTTAAGAAATCAACGGCACCAGAACCACAACGTCCCAGTGCACCAATGATAAGAACTCTTGGTTTCTTTGCACCTTTAGCAAGTGCTCTTTTCAAATCCTTCTTAACATCTTCAACCAGGGCACCTTCACTGTTGTATGGAGTAACTCCACCAAGTTCCTCAGAATCAGCATGAGTGTTCTTGAAAGCCCAGTCCTTAACACCCAATGCAGCGCCAGCAAAACCGGCGTAGAAGCCAAAGGCAGCAACTCTTCTACCTTGATCATTCTCCAAGAATTCCAAATCGTAGAGTTTACCGTTACCTCTTGCATAACGGCTCAACACATCTTGCCATCCTCCTTGATCCTTGTAACAATGAGCAAATTGGATATGTTCATGAATAAGAGGGAAAGTATCCTTCTCTGGTAATTCCTTTAAACCAATGATGATACGATCAGTTGGTGCACGGACCCATGAACCAGCTGGAACAATCTTAGCACCAACTTTGGCATACTCTTCAGCTTTAAAAGCACTCTGTGGAGAATCTTCAACATAGACTGTGAATCCAGCTTGAATCAGTTGTTGTGTCGTTGTTGGTGTAAGAGCAGCACGAGCCTCCAATGGCTTTGTCTCAGCTCTTAGATGTAGCGTAACAGGTTTACCAGACATGATTTAAATATTGAATTGGTGTTTCTACGTGGTGGAAAAATGGAAAGAATAATAGGGAAATCGAAGGAAAAAAAGCTGTATTAATCCCAGGTTTTAAATACAAATGAGAACTTTTTCCTAAAGGCCATATCTATGGATAATTTATGACTCTTCGGTGCATATCAGCAATTGCCAGCCATAAAGGAGAGGAAAAAATTTTGAGCGGGACCGGTAAAGACGCCGGAAATAGGCGGCGGAGATTGGTGGCGGAGATTGGTGGCGGAAACTGGTGGCAAGGGAAAACATTTCCACAACGAGTTCGCGGTGTTCGGAAAATTGAAAAAATTTGCCATCGGAATTGACAAAATAATACTTACGTAAGCGAAACAGCGATTACGTAAGCATTGTTTTGATTTTAGATCAACCTCTAATCTGTTGATTATTATTGTTGTTGTTTATTTGTATGGAATCAACCAGAAGTTCTCTCTCTCACCTGCTCGCTGTTCAAAGATGGAAACTCCCTCCCAGCACAGCTCCACGCTGGCCATATCGCCACTCATAGGGAACAGAACCCATGATACCATACGATCAACACCAAATATAATGGCATCCACTGATACTCCAAAGGATGTCAACATCAGTCAACAGAGTAGCCTTCATAGTTCGAGTTATAATCTCACTCCCGGAAACGTCGGAAACGTAGTTGATGTCTCTGCTGCTGATCGATTACGCCTATGGCGTCATGATGCTCTGATGCAACACCATTACAAAACAGCAGAATACATTGGTGATAAAGTGTTGACTTTGACGAATGACCCAAACGATGCCTTTTGGTTAGCACAGGTTTACTATAACAACGGTGATTATTATAGAGCCCGTCAATTACTCTCGAGGCAAAAGTTGGATACCACAAGCGTTTCTTGTCGTTATTTGGCAGCTCTTTGTCTGATGAAGATGGAACAATGGGATGAAGCATTGGACATTGTTGGTGAAACAAATCCTTTTAGAAACGCTTCTCATAAGGCACAGAACACCGATGGTGGCATAAAATGGGAAGCATCGTTATGCTTTATCCGTGGTGAGATTTATGCCAATCAGAATAATCTGGAAAGGGCTAAAGAGTGTTATATAGAAGCCATTTTGGTGGATGTGAAGTGTTATGAAGCGTTTGATGAGTTGGTAAGGAATGATATGTTGAAACCTAAAGAGGAATGGGACTTGTTGATGCAGTTGGACTTCTCAGAGCTTGGAGATAACGATGAATTCATCCATCAGTTGTACGTGACCAGGTTGAATAAATACATCAACCAAAAGAATCAAGAGAATGCACATTTCATCTTGAAAGAGGAATATTCAATGACAAATAATTCAGACGTGATTGTCAGTAAAGCTGAAACGTTATACGTCCAATGCAAATTCCAAAAATGTCTTGAACTTTGTGAAGAAGTACTCAAGAAGGATGAGTTGAATTTTGCAACGTTACCGATATATTTGGCATCTTTACACGAATTAAAGGCTAAAAACAAGCTTTATCTCATCTCTCATAAATTGGCTGAACATTATCCAAAGAAACCCATCTCGTGGCTTGCTGTGGGGATATATTACCTTGCAATTAACAAAATTCCTGAAGCAAGAAAATACTTCTCCAAGGCTTCTTCTTTGAATCCAAATTTTTCAGAAGCGTGGATTGGATTTGCTCATACATTTGCTGCTGAAGGAGAACATGACCAAGCCATTGCTGCTTATTCCACTGCTTCTAGATTCTTCCCTGGTTCTCATCTACCAAACTTATTCCTTGGAATGCAATACCTTCAAATGGGTAATTTGACACTTACAAGTGAATATTTGATGTCTTCCTTTTCAATTTGTCCCAAGGATCCATTGTTGTTAAACGAAATCGGTGTGATGAATTATCACAAGGGTGATCTCTCAAATAGTGAAGCGTATCTAAATCAAGCATTACAGGTTTCTAGGGATATTGATTCGGACTCTAAATCATGGATTTCGATAAATTCCAACTTGGGCCATGTCTATCGTCGTATGGGTCTTTATTCAAAGGCATTGATGTGCTTTGAAGAAGTTTTGAAGATTTCTAAAAGGGATCCAAACGTATACTCTGCTATTGGTTTGATCTACCTTAAAATGGGAGATCCTGGTAAGGCAATACAAAACCTTCACTATTCATTGGCTACGGGGACTCACGACCCAGTGGCATATGACTTGTTGAAAAGAGCATTGGATGAAAACCTCTCGTCTCAATCCCAAGAAGAATTCTTTGCAAAGACCTCAAGGGAATCTGTCGCTTTCAGTAGTGCAACAAAAACTCCATTGATGAATAGAACCAAACACGTTTCAAAGAGTAACACTCTGAACGATTCAGTGGATCAAATCGCTGCTGATTTGATCAACGGTGCCGATTCTAGTGATGAAGACGATGACGATCATGATGCCATGATGGATGTTGAAAGTGATTGAATCGTATACGATTTGAACGTTATAGACATGATGGAGTGGGGTGTTTAGCTAATGACATATTTCTTCTCGACTAATTAGCTAATCTATGGTGGTTTTTAACGCAGTTGGATGTTTCTTTCGTCTGTGTACTCTTGGCTTGGTGGTTTTTGAGGTTGATTGGTCTGTCGAATCTTTTGATGTATTGTTTCCCACCACTGGTTTAGCATTCTTATTCTCGGATGATTTATTACTCTGAGGTTGTGATCTAGGACTCGAGTTCTCTGGCTTCTCTGGCTTCTCTGACTTCTTTAATTTTGATCGAACCCTCTTCTTCTTCCCTTTGCTACCTTCTTCGGTATTTTGCAGAGGACCCTCCACTTGAGATGCCTTCTGACTCTGCTTATTCCTCTTGGGCCTTTCCTGTGATTTCTTTACCATCTTCTTCTGTAATCTCTCCCAGTTAGAACCAACTTCATCGAATAAAAGCTTCTTCTTCTTCTGTCCCTTTTTGCCATCACGCTTGTCCGTAACGTTCAATGCTTCAAATCTCTTGGATAGATAGCCCCGGTTGTTGAACTCTTCATCGAGTTGGATCTGTTCCTCCTCATCACTCACAACTGACTGTGGCTCTTCTTCAAAGTCACTATCGCTCTTCAATTGGAAATAGTCGCTAATGGACTCATCTGAAGACAACAGCGTAAGATCGTCAAATTTTTCAGAGAGTTGTAATTGCTTATCCATAAACTGTTCGCTCGACTTCGATTTCTCTCCTAATGCCTCTCCCTCAAGACGACGATCGCCATCTTCATCTTCATCTTCATCTTCATCAGAGCTAAAACCCAGGTCGAAATCAAGCTTCAAAATCTCTTGACGAACTTGTGATCTGGGCTTCTTACCACCTTTGTTCTTCTTCCGAGTATCCCTACGACCACTCAGGGCATCATCAACTTCCTCAGAATCATCGACCTTGATTTTATCGTCCATAACTTCATCATTATGTCTCAACAAAAAGTCCAAGTCTTGGTCGAATGCATCATGAACTTGAGTCTGGGCGTTGTATTCAACCTCTCTCTTCACAACTTCTTCTGGTGGCTTGAGATAAACAGGAACAACAGTCTTCTTATGTTTCTTACTTCCCATGGCTAACCAATTCTACAGTACTCATCCGCTGGCTTCTTCTTCCGTGTTCTCTGCCTTCCGAAGTAGGCTCTTGTTTACATTTGAAGTGGGAAACATCCAGACATATATCGTCCGACAGTAATGGGGAGCGGCACAAAAGCATCAGCATGAGCTCTGTAAACAAGTTGAAGGAGGAGGATTAATCTACGTTGGTTACATAGAGGCGATACAGTGTGTGATTACTAGTCTAAACCGTATTACCGCTGTAAGTGGCGGATCTCAGAAGGGGCCAATCTTGTCAGCAATGGCCTTCTCAACCTGGGAGTAAACAACCTCAACTGGATGATCACATTGCAACTTGACAACTTTACCTTGTTTGTCAAAGTATTCCACAACTGGATAACTTGTCTCGATAAAGGTTTTGAATCTCTTCTTGATTGATTCGATGTTATCGTCTGATCTTCCCGAGGTTTTACCTCTTTCAAGCAGACGTTCTAACATAACTTGTTCTGGACATTCAAAGAAGATTGTGAAAGAGCTTGTGGCGATTTCATCCTCAAAGATGATTGCCTGATCCATTTTTCTTGGGAATCCATCAATGAGGAACCTCGTCTTGCCGTTGGCATATGCCTCTTTCATGGCATTCTTTAACAAGCCCACGGTAACCTCTTGTGGGACAATAACACCATCCTTAATACATTTGGAGATTAGTTCACCGTATTGGGAACCTTCTCTCTGCTGTTCTGCCCTCAGAAGATCACCAGCACTCAGATGAACAAACTTGTGATGCTCAACCAGTCTGTTACACTGGGTACCCTTACCTGAACCTGGGCCACCAAGGATAAAGATCACCTTAACTTCACCATCCTTGAAAGCCTTTGTCTTCTTCTTCTTTTCAGGCTCAACAAGCTCTGAAGGAGCATTCTTCTGGTAAGACAAAGACATCACTGTAGACCCTATGGCTAACAGACCGAGCAACACTGCAACTTTACCCCTATTGGATGAGCCCTTTGGCTTTTGAGACGATGTCTTCTTGTCATCGGCTTTCTTCTGTGCCTGGAATCGGTAAACAGAAGACGAGAATAGCCTCTTGGACACCATTGGAGACACCTGTCTCGCAGTGATGAATCTCGTACTGGAGATCAACACTCTGTTCATCATTGACTTACGGTATGGACTCAAAGAATGGAGATACTGTTACAGTAAACGCTTTGAACTAAAAAGTGAAGAAAGTGGTTGACGGAGGACAAAGGGACGCACCGAAGGCTGAAACCGGTACCAATTATTGGTTCGGGAACGTCCGCTAATCACCGAGGTTACGGGTCTGCTTATGTAAGCTCTATCGGATGAACAGTTAGAACTATGATTTCGATATTGATTGTTTATTTGTTGTTTGCTTCAGCAATGGGTCAATTGTTGGTGTGTGTGTTTCACTTGGTGTATTTGTCAAGCAATTGATCGTTATACCTCAAATATTTCCCGTTAATCTCCTTGTCGATGCCTCTTAGGGCGATATTGGCAAATATCTTTGCAGGAACACAGGGATCCAGTAACTCCTGGTTTCTCTTTAGATCTGTGAATCTCTTGTGTGCCTCTTTGGTCATGTTGGCACCAACTATTGTGATATTGTTAGTATTTGCAGTGATAATTGAGCGAAGGGAGGATGGGAAAAAACAACAGGTAAACTCACATTTATCCCTAATGTCCACCTGCATCTGAGTATCAACAACCCCTGGTGCTATAGCCACTGCGGAGATGTCTGGTTCCTCCGATGTCAATTGAATGGCAAATTGGTTAACTGCTGCTTTAGATGCTGCGTAAGCACCCCATCCGTACTGATTTTGTATGTTAGTATTCTTGTGTTGTAGAGTATTTCCAAATGGCAACACATACGTAACCCTTTGTAGAGGCACCTGATGATACCATCACGACGTTTCCCTTTGACTGTTTCAAATAAGGTATGGATAGAGCCACGAGGGAAACTATGGAGAAGAAATTCACGTCAAATAGGTGCTTCCATTCCTTAATATCCGCAAGTTCCAATCTCTGGACGGGCTCGAGAACACCAGCATTTGCAACTATGGAATCTATACGGCCAAATTTGTTGATGCATAACTCCACAACTTGTTTAACAATTACTTCATCTGCAAGATCCCCCTGTACAGTCGCTACTCTTTCCTCCCCATATTTGATCTTCAAGTTTCTGAGTGCCTCTTCTGACCGTGCAACGGCAACGATACTGGATTCCTTATCGCCAAGTACTATATCTGCTATACAAGCACCGATTCCTAGTTAACTCATAATTAGTACCTCATCACATACAAAAAACAGCGCAGAGGAAAAACAGTGCAACCAAAATCATCATATCCCTCCGATCCTAAGTACTCACCTCTTGATGCCCCTGTAACAATGATAACTGGCATCTCTAACACTAGAACTCTGAGAATTTATAACAAATTGTGAAAAGAAACAAGGAGATGGCGATCTCATAATTTGAAACAAAGGAATTTTCTAACCAAGGCCAACCCCGGCAAAGAGAAATTTCTATGTGGGGGCATCTCGGACTCGAGAAGAGAATAGAGCTCCAGTCAAAGTTCCGGAAACGGAAATATTCGTGCATCAGGTGCTTCGGTGCTCGGAACCTTACTGTGTTTGGAATCTTTCCTATTTGGGTGAATTTGTATTCTCCTTAACAAATAAAAACAACAACAATCAAAACAAAAAAACAACACAAATACAAAGGATGGATAAACAAACAAACAACAACAACTCTTAAAGAGAGAAGAAAAAAGGTGGTTTGAATAGGGCGCTTACCATTATAAGCTCACCAATTGATTCTTCTGAGCTGGTTTCGATAAGGCGCTTAGAATCTAACTGGCAATTTCCATTTCACGTGAGTTGTTTTCGCTACTTTTTTCCTTTCCGCCCAACGTTTAAACATCATAGCTGTAAATCTGAATTGAAAAAGAGAGATATTCTTCCTTGCCGTTGATTCACGTTTACTTTCTTGTCTCCAGTATCACAGCGCTTGTGTGTGTTTCCTTTGACTCAGAGAACTAACAACATAAAACGCAGCCTACACTGATTATTCTTCAATCCACATCCCTGTGTCAAAGTATCCAACTACACTGATCCTATCGTGATAGAGCGTGTTTTTTCAACTGTTGGACTTCAAAAGCCACTGATTTACCCGGTATGGACAACTTGACGAGACAGACAAGCGCGATGAGTGTTTCAGATATCGCGTCGGTAAACTCCACAACTTCAAATGTGGATTCCAAAAGAAGGTTTAACGTTGCCGCATCACAGGCCTTTTTACCATCTTCAAAAACTCCCATTGAGAAGTTTTCATCGATTCGCTCACCAAATTTCTCAGATATACCTTCATTTGTGCCTTCTGCTCAACAGGAGTCAAAATTTGACCCAACGGTACCTGCGTTTGAATCGCCTGCATCTCCACAGAGACCTTTTGATCCTCCATTAAACCCGTATTCTTCCCATCATCAATCTATGGACCATATACCAACGATGAATTCCTTTCAACAGATATCTCCAATGGGTGGACCACAACAACAAGATTTTATGTTTCAATCTCAACAACAATCAAATTATCCTCTGAACTACCATCTCTATGCTCCAACGTCCAATAAACATTTACACTTGCACCTGAAGCCTAATGAACAAAATGCAGAGACGCTTTTTATACCAAACAATCTAAGGGAGGCACTGACGAAGAAAAACCATGCCATATTGCAAACGATGCCACAGTCATCATTACCGGTATTAGTGGGTGTATACTTCAACTTGGTTCCACTTATGACTAGTACGTTGAACTCTGAAAGTGCGTATGGTTATCCAAACGTTATTTATAAAGCTACTTCAAACACAGATGGTAAGGCTTATGCTTTGAGACGTATTGAAAATGTCAACTTGGAAAAGGATAAGAGCTTATCTACTGTACATTCATGGATAAGGCTTAGACATTCAAACGTGGCTCAAGTTGTGGATGCGTTCACCACGAGGGCTTTTGGTGACAACTCTCTGATCATTGTTTACGATTTTTATCCAGAGGCAAAAACGCTCTATGAAACTTATTTTATGACTGAGTTGGGACAACCGGAAATTTTAACCATGGACACCTTGTGGAGTATCATGTGTCAAATATCAGCGGCAATATCTGAAATTCATTCAAGGGATTTACTCGTCAGATCATCATTACACCTGAGGAAAGTAATTACGACGAGCAAAAATCGTGTGAGGTTAAGTGATTGTGGAGTGTTTGATATATTGAAATACTCCGAATCAATAGATGATGATAAACTGGCCTTGCTTAAAGAAGTGGACTTGTTGAAATTTGGACAGTTGATGGATAAGTTGGCTCAAAAGATGGTTTCGAAGAAGAAGAGCAAGACACTTTCAACAGATGAACTCTTGGAGAGTTCAGATCTAGATGAAGAATTTAGAAAGGCTCTAAAATACCTTTTACGTCCCCCTTCGGGTGAACCTTATACCATTAAGGGTCTCCAACAGATAATATGTGGCCAAATCTTTAAAGAATTGGACCGCATTGAACACACGGCTGATTTCTATGAGTTACAATTATGTCGTGAGTTAGAAAATGCAAGAATTGTTCGTTTGATGGCCAAGATTGACTTCCTCATTGACAGACCTGAATACCAAGCAAGCAAGATTTGGGGAGAAACAGGCGAACGTTACCCTATAAAATTGTTTCATCAATACTTGTACCATCAGAGGGATTCTAATGGTAAACCTGTATTGGACTTGGCACATATCTTGATAAACCTGAACAAGCTGGATGCTGGAATTGAAGAGCGATTTTTACTTGTTCCGCCAGATGAACAAACCTGTCTAATTGTTTCCTATAAGGAGATCAAAGACTTGGTGGAGAAATCATTTAGAGAGTTAACATTGGAGATGTCTGTTTAATAACCAATACAAACAAAAAAAATATCAAATACCTCATTTTTTTCTGGTTGTACACTCCTTTTTGGGTTTATTTCTTGTTTGATCACTAACTGAGCCAACAGAACGGACACTTGTACAAGATGTGACGCCCTATTCTTGGAAGAACCCCGTACATCTTTTTACATCTGATTAAGGACATCACGAGCCTTGGGTATTGAGGGACTGTCACTTCGTGTAAATGAAGGTGCAGCTCCATCTCTTTCAAGTTTGGAGCTTCAATTTGTAGTGGAAGCACATGTCGTGGCATCTCTGCAATATTTTGAATGTTCAAAGTTTCCAACCTTTCAAATCGTATAGGGCACTTCATCTCATAAAAACCGATGTGTATGTTCATCAATGAGAGTGAAACCAATCGATGTCGGATCTTTCTCAAGATCTTCCTTACATCAATGTATTGTCGAATGTTGAATTCCTTTATCGTGAGGTATTTGACCCTTGGAAATGAGATAACCAAATTGATCATTTCCTCGTCATTTAGAGGTCTTCCCTCTTTGTGCTCCAGCTCAAAATGCGTCAATTCATCAGCTACAAACATTGGAAGCATAGTCATATCCTCCTGTGCTTGGATTCTTAACCTCTTTAGTTTTGGTAAGGTGATGATGGTGTTCTGTGGAAGGTTTGTGCCAACCACTAGCTCAATTTCAACAAGTGCGGTCAATGGTGCATGAATCAATGGTTCCATCACATTGCTTATGGACATGAGCTCAACTGTTTTCATGAAAAGGTAATCGTTCTCATGTCCCATACAGACCTCTCTTGGTGTGTTTCCAGACGTTTCAATTCTCATTCTTGTGAGCTTTGGTGCTTTGAAATTTCTAAAACGAGGTATCTGACCTAGGATGTTCAATCCAAACTCTTCGAGTTCGGGTAACTGAACATTTGTCATGGATGTTACTCCTTTTCTTGGTGTGACGTACCAGAGAATGATTAAATTCATGAAAAGACAATCCACCATTCGCCTCACGTGGCCATTCTCATCAACAATCAAGCATCTGGTGTTGAACTGTTTTCCCTTCATCAAATCAACTCTGTCATAAATGGCTATCTTCCTCGATTCTAACTGGGAAAAATCGATAAAGTCATAAAATTTCTGAGCACAGTGTTCCATTGAGAGGGAATTAACTCCAAATCCTTGGAAGTAGGTGGGTTTGAGCAATGTACAGGCAACAAATTGAATTTTTGGTATATTGGAAATAGTAATAAGCCTCGAACGAATGGTGACATCTCTCAAATCCAGAAATGAATAATTGTTCAACTCAAGAATCGATTGGTGACCTAATACATCCAAAACAAACATCAAGAGAGGATTCCATTCTGTAAATGGTATATGGCTCGTGGATCCTGAACTGTAATCCCAGTTTTGATCATAATACTGTGTGAAGTCGTTGTCACCGTTGAGCTTCATGATGGTGAAGCACTGCTTTGCCACGACACTCATGAGTCCAACGTTACATATTTGGGCATCACGGATAAAGATTAAACTCAGCATCGCTTTCATTGGAATAAGATCTGCATCATCAATGTTTGTGCTTTGAACCAGCTGGTTATTATGGACAATGTCTCTATTGCACACATAGTAATGTTTGATTAATCCTGGTGAAAACTTGGCTCCTGAAGTGATAAATGTGATGATGCTATCATAGTCGAGCAGCTTGAATATTTTGAGTTGTATCTCTACTGGGAGCATTGAAAAGTCGAGTCGAGTATCCGGGATGGACAAGCTTGCGAATTTACGTTCAAGGTACTCTTTTCTTGGGGTCATGCCAAACTGGTTCATTGGTGAGTTTTTCAAAGCTTCATCAATGTCGGTTTACCTTTCATGTATTAGAGATGATGTGTTACTGAAAGTTGTGCTTTGTGATAATCATTATATACTCTTTTACTCGTCTCAGTATGAGAGGAAAGTTATAGTAAAACAAGAATGGATACTGCAGTACACTATGTGTATAGTGCTATATATCCTCCATGCTTCTTTTTGGCAACTTGGATTGACAGTGGAACAAGAGTGATCATTTACATGAGAAGAATCAACTCGAATGATCTGCAACGTCTCTTGTGCAGTGGTTGTATATTGAGGGAACATTTGCAACGTGACTCAAATCGCACACTGGGATTGAACATTAAGTAGAAAAATATACCAGAGAGTATCTGTAAATTGCACGGTATCTCTAATATAACAACAGCTCCCAAGTTTTCTAACAATAGCTATGTTCCTTTTACGAAATGGCGTTCATTTGAATATGTTGAAGCCAGAAGAGAAAGCTCATATATAATGATGTGGTGATGTCCGGGTTAAATGTGACACAAAGGAGAATACTCACTTCCAATGGGAAATATGTGATGTATTTTGGAGTAATAATGATTGCTATGATACATGTTGATGTACCATTCTGGTATTTATCGACATAGGAGTGAATGGTTTCCTAGTAATATAGTGCTTTTTGAACGGATATCATCGTATTAAAATTTCCACTTAAAAACCATCATCTTTAAAAATATACATAAAATTAGGTTGATTCTTTAACAATTAATAATTAATGCATTTTTATTTATAATTCAACGAGGAATATAACATTGTAGCAACCAATCCTTCTAATACCACATCCGTGCATCGTATTATCCGCATCTTCTGTTAATAGCCAGCAAGGAATCCTACAACATTTAGATATGCAGCCCTGTCTTTGCTGTAGGCTGTCAACGCAGACGAGAAAGCGTGCAGCACAGCATGGAGAGCCCTCCCCCCAAAAGCTGCCAATTCTTCTCACTACAACTGCAAGTATACTCACTCACCAATAAATAAGCACTGCGTACATGTAATCTTGCTGGAAACCTGTAATTACCAGCCATCTATCACGTTACACATACTTACTCTTACAGCTTTCAGAGTTATTCAGTATTGACACAAAGTCCATTTCATACAAGTGTCCACAATCGTGGAATAAAGCCTTCTTCATCTCACACTTTTCCTTGAAGTAGTCAAAGGATATCACACACAAGGCTTCAATGGATTACAGTCAGGAGCTTTCTAATTTGAAGTACAAGATAAAGAGGCTGCTCATCGAGTTTCATCATCACAAGAACAAGACCTCCCACAACAAGAGGATCATCCATGACCATGACAGGACCAAGCCGTTGATGACTTTGAGAGCACTGAACAATGGCAGCGATTCATTGAATTCGATTGCCATAGATGATACATTTGACGGGTTTTCAGGATTTAGAGAGGCTGCTGTGGAATCACCATGTGGTGATTGTGACGCAACGTTTTCCATTACGCGAGGTGTGGTTGATACTGTGAAGTACATCATGGGCGACCTTAGAAGACAGAGCTCTGAGGCGTCGCTACAGAAGAAAAGGAGTGAATGCCCGTGCGCATGTCATTCGAGTCCACATCAAGTCATTTACAACAATCATTTGGATACTTGTCTTCAGGTTTGCTCGCTCATACCAGCAGACAATAGCGAAAACATTGCCACCTTGGAGGCACAATTACTGACGAGTGGCGTCCACTACATTGGTGAATCACAACAGCGTAAGCAACCTTCCAGGTTTCATCGTTTTATTAACTGGCTCCAGGGTAGACACCAACTAGGCATAAATTCTCTCCTTGACGGTTCTGAGAAGGTGGCCTCTTCAAGCTTTCATCCAGAGGGCAGAATTGAAATTATTACAGAGTCACACCTTGCTGATGTTGAATTGCCATCCCATAAGGAGATGATAAAGAGCACGGCACAGGGATACAGGGCTTCATCATACACTCGAAAGCGTCAAAAGCCAATTCAATCATTAATTGGCCTAGCAAGAGATCATACGAATGACGGGAAATGTTCATGCTCCATGTGCGATAAGAAACAGCAAAATGCTAGCACACAGCCTTGGAAAGTTGTGATGAATGACATCTCCTTGTACGCAGCTTTGCTATCCACTGGGTCAAAGCCAAACACACCGACCGCCTCTTTCCAACCACTAGTTCTGGATTTCACACAGTCAAAACATCATCATGGATACGAGTACGGCTCTCAGCAAATAGTGATGAACGACGAAAACGTTATCCTTGATACAGATCTCCTCGACCTCGATGAACAACCCACAGAGACATTATTACCATCACGCTCAAAATCCTTGAATGCCTTAACGAAAGTCACGACGCAAAGCAATAGCACGGTATTGCGGTCTGCTCGACACAGCAACAAAGCGTCAAGTCGTATTCGTGGATATACCTTAGATCGGATATATGGGTACCCAGATGTCTTGTTGGACTACAACTATTCGGATGACGATAATGACACATCGTGTCCTCTTCTACCAACGTCTCAACTACAAATGGCCGCAAACCAATCGGGATCTTTTGAAGTTCTTCCCTTGACCGTCATCCATAAATGAAGAACAAGCTTGCTTCATAATCATCTCTGTTCTTCTCTTCAAATATACAGAGAAATAAAAACCCGTGCTGATCTCCTTTGGGCAGTTTGACTCCACAGCGTTGTAACCAAATCTGCAGAGTGTGCTTATAAATTCTGCGACTCGACGCCACTTTTTGAGGCTCCCATTTATAACATGAAACCACACTTGATGAAGGTGGGAATTTCCCAATTCATCGAGGAAACGATTCAAACAGTCCAATATATATCCTTGAATTTTCTGCTAGACAAAAACATCGACTCTGACATTTAGTTTCCCTCTAGTTATTTGCGTCTTTTATAAAAAAGGGGTGATTTAAATTACCTCTGAGGAGAGAACTATCTTCAGATATATCCATCAAGCTTGGACAATGGGATGTGCAGCTAGTAGCGAGTCTCATGAAGAGACCGATCCCTTTCTACAATCAAAAAACATGAACGCTGCTATTGAGAAAAGGCTTCAAATGGAGAAGACTAGGGAGAACAACGAGGTGAAGTTGCTCTTACTAGGTGCAGGTGAATCTGGCAAGTCTACGGTGTTGAAGCAGATGAAAGTACTTCACCAGAACGGGTTTACACATCAGGAGAGAAAGCAGTATACTCAAGTGATCTGGGCGGACTCACTACAGAGTATGAGAGTCTTAATTGTACAGGCTCGAAAGCTGCAGATTCCTTTAAATTCAGATCAGCCAGGGAACCCACTTATGCCTTATAAACAGTCAATTCTTAGGGTGAACACGCTTCAGCAAGTTGATACTGGGATTGCTGGAGGTCATAGTTTCCTCAAGGATTATGCAATCAAGTACAGTGCACGTAGTGAGACCAAGAGACGTGTACAGAGCACCGGCCGCACCGGTGCAGTATGGGATGCAACTCCGTCGAATTCACAATTGGATAATAACGATGGTGAACAACAGGGATTGAGCATGGATGAGTTAAACGATACCTTGAACGGATCAACCGTGCATCCGGAAGTATCTGCTGTGAATAGCACAGTGCTTAACGGTGGTAAGGTCTCCTTAACGAAGGAGCAGATTGCAGAGGCCATTTCTCAACTGTGGAAAAACGATATGGGTATAAAACAGTGTTTCAACAGGTCCAATGAATTTCAACTGGAAGGCAGCGTTTCTTATTACTTCGAAAACATTCACAAGTTTGCAGACGCAAACTACCTCTGCACAGATGAAGATATCTTGAAAGGACGTATCAAGACCACAGGCATCACTGAAACCAATTTCAACATAGGGTCAGCAAAGTTCAAAGTGCTGGACGCAGGTGGACAACGTTCGGAGCGAAGAAAATGGATTCACTGTTTCCAGGGCATTACTGCTGTTCTATTTGTACTTGCAGTCTCTGAATATGATCAGATGCTCTTTGAAGATGAGCGTGTTAACAGAATGCATGAGGCCATCATGCTGTTCGACTCATTATGCAATAGTAGATGGTTTCACAACGTTCCTTTCATACTGTTTGTCAACAAAATTGATCTCTTTGAGCAGAAACTGAAGAGGTCGCCAATAAAGAACTACTTCCCAGATTACAATGGGAAGCCAGGCGATGTAAATGCTGGGCTGAAGTACTTTGAAGACATATTTTCCAGTCTTAACAGAACGAAGAAACCACTCTATATACATAGAACTTGTGCCACGGATACTCACAGCATGAAATTTGTTCTGAGTGCTACGACTGATATGATTACTCAGCAGAATTTGAAGAAGAGCGGATTACTATGACGACCATTTCGTATAAAGATGTAATAAACGTACTTTGTAACACAAAGCAATATAATATATCAGGCCGGATAAACTCACCATGCGCGCGTGCGCGTTCTCTAATTTAACCGTCTGCGGGCCCTGTCTTCAAAGAAGATCTCCGTATTTTGCCGGGTTAATAGCCTATGGTGCCGGCGCGTAACTCCGGAGTCTCGAAAGCCGGGCGGCAGTTGTTTGGCTTCTAATTCAGCCGGTTATAACACCGTCTTATGATTGAAACTTGGGACCTTTTTCTATTCTAAAGAGCTCTCTCTACACGCACTTGTTGACTGAAAGGTTGGTTTAACAGTTCGTGGCCATTAGAGGTGTTGGGACATTCGGTTCTAGAACAACAGCACCGATGTCTCTGAACAAAGAAGATTCGAAATTTGGGAGTAATGGCAGCACCATGAGCAAAGCCAAAGTGCCATCCCGTTCCCCCTTACACTACCCCAGTGATATAGTTATAAATGAATCGCAGGTTAGAAGGTTGAATGGGAACGGTAAGGATACCAACAGCACACAGAACTCGGCGACTCCGAAGCTGTTCAACCTTGAGACTGATCAGGTTACTGGGCCACCGTCGAGAAGTGGTAATACGCCTATACCGCAGTTTAACAGTAACGTGATTGCTGTTTTCAACGAACAAGTCACCATGGATGAGATGATGCAAAGGGTTCAAGAGCGCAGGTTCGAGATGAATTTTGACGATTTGTAAGTATCACTTTTGATATCGGAACCGGTAAAATGGGATGTAATTATTGTGGAGATGTTATGGGAATAGGCTGGACCTCTTTATTATATACACCAATAAACGAACGTAGTTTCATAACTTCATTAAGTAGATCGATATGTACAAGATAACTTATTTTGTTCAGCTTGAACCAAAGTTTCATCAAACCAAGGCTCAATCATTATGCTCCAGAGGCCCCAACAGAGTGTCTATCTGTTCAACCAGCTCAAATTCTGTATGAGCATTGTCTAGCATATCAGGATGATAATTTGGTTGGCTCTTTATAACTTCAACAACCTTTGCAAATGGAATTCTCCATAGTAATTCATGTTCCAAGTTTTGTAGCGGTTTTGGTTCTTCCTCTGACTTCAAAGATTGGCGCATCTGTTCAACAATTTTCTGTTCCTCCAAGGCTTCTCTGTCTGGTGAAAATGGATCTAAAGTATTCTGTGAAATCCTCTCAGATTGTAACCTCTTCAAAGCATCATCGTACAACGAGCTTCTCTTAATTTCAGATATCTCAATGCTTGTCTTGTGCTTGTAGATCTTTTCAATCCATTTCAAGCACTGAGGTGTGGGTGTACATCTATGAACAAGACCCATGTATTGCAGAACACACACCAAACCACACAGATCGTGCTCTAAAGTGAATGTCTTGATAATTGTGGTGTAGTCATTAGGAGAAGGAACCACGTTGTCGTGAATCATCTTCATGAACAGCACTCTTAAATCTGGCAAATCGATGCTGTGACGACGACCACTATTTGTCGCTATTACATGCCGTAGACATTGCCAGATAGCAGAGTATAGTTTCGTAAAGTCAGAATACTCGGGGTCCTCCTTGTGTATATCTT
This sequence comes from Williopsis samutprakarnensis, assembly GCA_030569715.1. Classification (NCBI taxonomy): domain Eukaryota; kingdom Fungi; phylum Ascomycota; class Saccharomycetes; order Phaffomycetales; family Wickerhamomycetaceae; genus Williopsis; species Williopsis samutprakarnensis. The sequence goes on from JAJMLQ010000175.1 coordinate 40,334, forward strand.
CAAGAACAATCGACTGGATGAACTTCATCGCCAATTGGTATTGCTTATTACGATCCAAACTACCCAAGATCTGGGTGAGGATCAGTGGGTTGTACTGTCCGAGTAGATTGCTAAACCTATCGATCACATGAATCATCTCATCCACGTTCCCTGTACGTCCATAGTATCTGATAAATGGGATATAGTGATGCGGAGCCACAGGAGGTATAACCAACTCTTTAACGAGATCTGGCGTTATCAATACATCTCTGTACGAATTCTCCAAATCATCCAGCACTTTGAGGGCCTGTTCTAGCTTACCAGCGTTGACCAACGCAGTTAACAACCTGTACATGTTTCTCTGCGTAAGTCTCTGCTGCTGTTCTGTAAGTGCTTTGAACTCATCGATAATTCTGGTGAAACCACCAACCTGGCTTAGAGAAGCGAAGAATTCATCGAGGATATCACCATGCTTGGATTCGACTTCATGTGTTTTTCTATATTCATCAAAGAAGCTATTTATCTGCTCCTCTGCTTGCGAATCGGACAACTTAGAAACCATTGGTTGAACCTTTGTCTTGTATTCAAATTTGAAATTCAGCAAGAGATGTTTCAAGTCGTCAGGTGAAGTTGATTCTTGTTCAAGGTAAAAATCCATAATCTTTGGAGTTTCTTGTTTCAAACTTTTTAGGCTGCCATAGTCGTCAACTCCCAGATAAGATGATATGAGGTCCAGGAAAGTTTCCCTTGAAGGAGGATCAACGGTGTTTAAGTAATCTATGATATCTTCTTCAGCAGCACCTAACCCTGGATCTTCTCTTTCAAACTGTCTGAATCCCAAAGCCTTCACAACTTGTTGGAGCTTATTGGTCCAGTAACGAACCCTTTCAACATTACCTGCCAGGATATAGCCATTGATGAAATGGGAATATACCCTTTCATCCATAAATGGAGAATATTTTTCCTCAATGAGTCGTACCACTGCCTCTGCTTCGTTAAAATTTCTCAAATCGATGTAGTTGATAACCATCAATTCGTACCACCATCTTTGTCCAATCTTTTCACAATTTCTGGCCAGTATCGTCTGAGCTTCATAGTGATGCCCATAGAACATCAGAGATTCGATGTACTGGTACTCGTTTATTGGATCGAATTCAATTCTTTTCAGCTTATAGACCAAAGACCCTGATAGGAACCTAGCTCTTAGCCTCAACTCATGGTCCGCCACGTACTGTGCCATTTCAAAGCACTGAGCCATATCTTCAACTGGTAGTATAGTACAGCCATCAGGTGCCTTGTATAGATTTTCCAACACGGCTATCAACACTTGGAATCTTCTATATCTAACGTTATCGACGTTCCAGTGATCCAACGTTCTCTGCTTCATTTCGTATTCCAGCCCACGCTCAATATCTTTAGTCTTGATCTTCGAGTCATCAAGCGGTTCTAGTTCATCTCTATTAGGATAGTGCACGATCTCTTCGTAAGCTTCTTTCAGAAAAAACTTGAACAATGCTTGGGTCTTTTCAGCTTCTGTCGTCAAAGTGCTCATTAGTGCCTTCTGCTTCCTGTACCTCTTATCAGTCTTAGTTCCAGGTCTTGATAAGTTCAGGTTTTCCAATAGCACAATGGAAGGGTCAACGTCCACTGCAGTGATCTCTTGGTCGTTAAGCGATTCCAGGGCCTTATCCAAATCCCCCAGAGGTTTAATCCTCAGTTCATCAACACCTTCAGCGTCACCAGCGGTTGGCCGTGGTTGTCTGTTGAGCTGCGGCCTTGTACGGGCAGAACGCTGGGGAATAACAAACGGGAGAGCTCTTCGTATATGAGAACTCAACAGGAGTTTCCCACCAAGTCTCAACATTATTCTCTCCGTACCGCTCTCTACATCTTTTGCTACCTTCACCTCATCGCTTCCTACAAAAATTTTTGTCCAAATGGTAAATTCGAGACAAATGCTGTCCCTACCGATTGTTACTTTTACTCCACAACGTTTACCGGAGCTACAGACAAATCAACATTCACAACCAAATCGTTTATTGCAAAAGATGTGATAGCTACAGCTTTGAAGACTTTGGAGCATCTCCTACGTGTGCTCCACCATCGATTGGAATCACAGCCCCGTTGATGTAGTCCGACTCTTTTGCGCAGAAGAACAGGACGACGCTTTCGATGTCTTCCTGTCTACCGAGCCTCTTCTTCGGGTTGTTCTGTACAAATGAGTCTCCAATCTTCTCCAGTAGCCCGTTGGACATCTTTGTAGGGAAGAATCCAGGTGCCAGGAGGTTGACATTGATGTTTTGAGGTCCCAGTTCCAAGGCAAGACATTTACCGAGGTGCATTACACCAGCTTTGGAGGCGGTGTAACCATAGGTGCCGCCATCCATGGCATCTGGTTTGATTCCGGTGACTGACCCCATAATTAGTACCCGTGAAGAGTAGTCAATGCTACCAGCTTTCTTCAACAACGGATAAAACGCCTGAATCGTCAAAAATACACCCTTAACGTTCAAGTCCATCACTTTGTCAAATGCCGATTCAGGGTGTTTCATCAAAGGTGCACCCCAGGAAGCGCCCGCATTAGCGATGAGAATGTCAACTTTATCCTCCTGAGAGGCAACTTGTTGCGCAAACTTCTTAACACCTTCACCATTTGAAACGTCGGACGCAATGCCAACAACTTTACACGAAGGGTTGTACTGTTTAGCAATACCTTTCAGAAACTCCACTGATTCATCAACAGCCTGTTGCTTTCTGGAGGTGATATAGACAGATTTGGCACCGTTTTTCACCAACACCTCAGCGCAGTTCAGACCGAGCCCTCTAGAGCCACCGGTGATGACAGCAACTTTCCCATTGACGTTCAGTTTCATGATGTACCCACACTTTATGTTTTCTTATTCTGACGCAGTTAAACGAATCTCCTAAATAAATAGTAACCTAAAGGACTTTCCTCTTTATATAATAAAAAAAAGATCATCACCAACACTGGATGCTTAGGACAATTTGAACGGGGGTTTATGGATGTCCTTGTGATGGGTTTAACCAGTCTCTCTGACGGTGTCCTCGGCTAAAAAATGTATGTGGAAATGGGACTTTTCAATGACACAAAGGCTATCCCACTGAGGTTTTTTACGCACTTTCCCCACAAACGTGTTGCGCAAACCATAAGAGGAGTCTCATCTTACGCAAAAAGTCTCAACGCGAGGGACAAACCGAGGACTCTTTTCGCATGCCTGTCTGTTTGTGTTTTTTGTCTCTTGTCTCTGTCTTTGATTTGAGGACGAAGAGGAGGAGGGGGGTTGCGGAGAGGTTGGTGTCAGCATCGAACAGAAGCTTTTTTCCCAGATAAGGGACAAACACGTATTATTTCCATCATGACTTCATAGTTTATTTCATAAACTCTCGTTTATATCTCTTTTTCTTTGTAACTTATGGCAAATTACCATTTATGCCATTTTGTTCCCGTCAAAAAATAGCCGACAGGGAAACAAAATGGAACAGTTTACCCCAAAATACCACTTTTTTGAGCAGCTGTGGTTTACCTTTCTGTCCGTTGGGTTTCGCCCCAACCCTTTTTTTTTTCTGGCTTGTTTTTCCTCAGTAACTTCTTGCTCTCTTTGGCCGTGTTTTCCTTTTCCGCTACGCGGACATTTCCTTTCTGTCAACCTCTTTAGACAAACCAGCGGACTCAATCGAGACAGGACATCTCGCTTTCATCACCAAACCATAAAGGGACACTATAACCAAACAGAAGAGGCTGGACCTTTGTTGAAGCGATGAACTCGATATCTTACATCGCCCACAAGGTTGATGATGCCCTCACTCCTCTCGAAGCAGGCACCAAGGGCCCACAACATCGCACAGACGCACAGGTCGACCAGGAACAACCCACCGCTGTCGATATCTCACCGCAGGCTGCACAGGAGCCACCGAGGTCAATGGCCACGTACACGATTGACGTGTTGCTCTTCTTGCCGAATATTCTGATAGTGAGGCCGCTGTTGTTTTGCTGGTTTATCATCACGTTTCCCTTAAGTCTCATTGAGCGAAGCCGCAGTCCGGATGATGAAGGGAAAGCACAGTATGGAGCCGTGAGGGTAGTGGCAGCACGGAACGAGGATGAAGAGGAGGAAGAGGAGGACGATGACAACTTGAACAATAACGACACTGATGACATACAAAACATGAAAACTGATACGAATTCCACCCCACCGGTGGTTTCAAACTCTACAATACTGGAGTTGGATGAAACTACGGACAGGAGAACATCCATAGATCTCAAGTCCCCAACTTCTCCGTTGTCTTCACAGATCATAGGGTCGAGATCAAGACACCTGGCGTTCCCAAAGACTGTGTTTCCCCAGGCGCTGGTGAATTCGAACGCCCGTAAGACATTGGTTTTGGACCTGGATGAGACACTGGTACATTCCTTGTCCCGTGGAGCCAGAATGTCCAATGGACATATGATCGAGATCAAACTGAACAATAACGTTGCGACGCTGTACTCGGTACACAAGCGTCCCTACTGCGACCATTTCCTCAAGCAGGTGTCCAAATGGTTCAACTTGGTGATATTCACTGCAAGCGTGAAGGAATATGCAGATCCCGTCATTGACTGGTTGGAATCGGAGAGGAAGTACTTCACACACAGATTCTACAGAAACCACTGTACGCTAAGAGAAGGCCAAGGCTATATAAAAGACCTAGCATCGGTGGATAAAAACCTGAATCACGTGATCATTGTCGATAACTCTCCAATCAGCTACGCATGGCATGAGAGTAACGCAGTTACAGTGGAAGGTTGGATAAACGATGCTACAGATACAGACTTGTTGAACTTGATACCCTTGCTGAAGGCCATGAGATATACAACAGACGTTAGAACGGTGCTGGCTCTGAAAAATGGTGAAGTTGCATTTGAAAACAGCGATTAACATAGGTCACTGTTGTTATGCATCAAGATTATTATAAATTTATATATATATGCTCCCAACTGTTATACTGAACATTGGCATGATCTGTGCTTATTCTTTATCAGTTTTGGTTGCAGGTTTGACAACATTCAGCAGGAGCCCCATTCTTGCAAATCCACCACCAGTTATACTCGTGCCTCTTGAACTTGTAGTACTTCGGCTTCTCATAGGTCCCGAACTCGTGCTAGTCCTCCTCCATCCTCTGATCTCGTCGTGGTTCCTCACAACATCAGTATGGAAAGGCTTAAGATCCCCAGAGTAGCTTCCGGTTCCTTCCTTATCGCCAAAATCACCATAGACACTATGGCACATATTGCTATCAGCACTATGAACACTGGGGGGATTCGAAACAACCGTCTTGACGGAGGAGAGACGCTCACGTAATGAGAAGAACTTGTAATCAAACCCATGGGAATCCTCATGACGTGAACTTTCCAACAACTTCTCCAGAGCCTTGATACGGTCAGCTCTCGTTTGCGAAATTGAACGTAGCCCTTGAATCTCCTTGACAAATTGATGATTTTGTTGTTCCAAGTTGTTGATCTTTGAAGTGAACTGTTCTAATGTTTGATCCAACGCCTTTAAGTGATCATCATCGGTAGTAGCCCTCTTGGACGCTTCAATAGCAGAGTCCAGCTTTGTCTGAAGATCTACAATCAGTAAACACTTGCTTTCTAAATCTGACAGCAGAATATTGTTCATAGTCTGGGAATCTTCGAATTGTTTAACGAGCGAAGCATCACCTGGAGGTGCAGCGAAGGATGGGCATTTCCCCAACATTGCGGTCAATTCCCGGAGTCTGTTCTCCAAATACTCAACTTTATGGATCATAGATGACGACACTTCATCAACTACCGGCTCCTTCGAGACAGGATCCGGATGTGGTAGTTTATTCACGCCGGTTCTCCAAAGTTCAAGCTCTATGCTCATCTCCTTAAGCTTGAGCTCATGCTCCTGGTTCAACCTCGTGAGGTGTTCAATCTGTCTCATCATATCCAATTGACTTGGCTCCGCGTTAACATGAGCTTTGTTCTTGATCTTCTTTGCCCTTGAACCGAATCTCAATGTTGAAATCGTCTCGGCTTCGTTATAGCTCGATGGTGAGCAGTTTATTATCAAACTTGTCTTTGAATTACCACCCAGTGACTCTTGCAATATTCTAGTCAGCTTGGAGTCTCTGTACGGTATATGTGAAGACTTCGAGTCCGTCAAAGCACTTATAACGTTTCCTAAAGAAGATAGAGAGCTGTTGATCTTCTTTGCCTCTTCAAGGGTTTGACCAGATGCACCGGTCTTTCCAACTTTTTCACTTCCAGCCAAGTCCACTAAGAAAAGCTTGGATCTCTTTATACCATCTCGTAAACTCTCCTGTGTCAAGTCAATCTGTAGGATGGCATGAGATCTTGAGCTCTCAACGTTCATCTCAGTGCTTGCAACGGCACGTAGCTCCGAGCCTCTTTGCAACAACTTATACAGATCCTCATTGGAGCCCAGGTATTGCCTGTTCAAGTTCCTTACATGGACGCCGTTTAGCCCATCTTCATGGATGGTTAGTTGCTTAGAGCTTGGCCCAGATAACAGATCTCTAATCTGTTCCATGTAGATCTCCATGTACGATGCGCTCAACGTACATTCCGTTTCATCTGTCACCTGCGAGATTCTTTCAAATATGGAATCTGCAATTCTGGGTATTATTCCCTTGGATTCTTCGTCATCGATACTAGGCCCCATCATCGTGTATGTCTTACCAGACCCAGTCTGTCCATAAACCAACACGGTACCGTTATAACCATCAAACAAATCATCAACGGTCTGCGATACTGAAAAGTCAAACACCTCCTTCTGAGAGCTATCTGAGTCAAACACTCTGTCAAACTGGTACTCTTCATCCTTGAACCGTGTAGTATACTCATCTAATACAATATGGCACGTCTGTGATCCGTTGTTCTTCTCATTCTCAGCTTCTGGCCTGAACCTTGCGATGACCTTTATGGAGTCTCTGTTCTTCGACGCATCTTTCAACGGGCTCTTCAACGGGCTCTTCAAGGGTGTTTTCAAGGAAGTCTTCCCAGGTGAAGGTGAAGTATAGCTCAACCTCTTCGAAGGTGTTCCAGCCATCTTCGATTGGCTCGGTGGCGTAGTTGAGATTGACACCTTTGATCTTCTGCGAGAGGACGCCGTCGCTAACGCAGCAGTAGTAGAGGATGGTGATGATGACAACGATGGCTGACGTTTGATTGATGACGACGAAGGAGATGGTGCCATCCTTTGACGAGCAGTTTCACGAGGCGTAGAGAATCCACTTTCTGTCATTCGATATCTTCGTTTGGTAGTGGGTGTGGATCTCTGTAAAGCTGTTGCGTGTTCAATGTTGACGTGCTGTGGGAAATTTCCAGGCGGAATGTATACAGCTGTATGATTATATTATAAATTATAATAATTATAACAATTATACTATAATTATAACCGTTACATAATTATCACCACGATCTTACAACCACGGCTCTATTTGATTTCAACATCATACACAACAAAAGGCTCATACTCTGTATCAACAAGGTTGGAGTACTCATTCAATGAGTTATCCTTTTGCACTTTGCCCTTCTTATCCACACTGAATGCATTACCACCGAGATATCCAAACTCATGAATTAACTCCTTCTTTGCCTGGTCAACAGCCTTGAGATTTGGAATCTTGATGATGTTTGTAACAAAATCTGGTGGTAACCCATATCTCAGCACTGATTCAACAAAGACTCTAATCGCCTTCAAATGGAACCAATTAGAAGTGATATCGGAATAAGCAGCTCTGGCCAATCTGATCAGCTCACCTTTCAATCTGTTCTCTGTCTGTGCTGCAACCTCGTGTTCCTTTCTCATCTCGTTCAACAGCTCTTCAGAATAGACAAAATCTCTAGGAACAAACTTGGCCTCACGTAACGCCTGTGTATAATCGGCAATGTACTTCTTAAACAGGATGACGCTGTACAACTGGAACTCAGAATCCTCCTTGATGAGTTTCGCACTTCTAGGAACAACCATTGGTGTCAATGTCTCATAAGTGTTGAGGAATTCGGAACGTAAGTTCTTTGGCACGGCAACTAACAAAGTTTGCAAATGTTCAGAGTTAAGCACGAAATCAGAAGGTGAAACAATGTCGTGTAGTGATCTCACTGACAAGTCACCTGTTTGTTTCCTCTCAGCAGCAGCGAGATTGGACTTTGCCGTTGTGTAATTTGCGTATGAGTTTCTAACGTCAGTATCAAGTTGGAAGGCCTCTTCAGATATGGCAGAGATCAAATCTTTCAACGATTTGTCCACTCTAAACTTCGAGCTCTTCCATTTGAAGTGTTCGACATAGTCCGAAACCCATTTGTCATCCACTTTCTTCGAAGCATTGACAAGTGGCTGGTTGTTGTCATAGAGACTGGTCAAAACCTCCAACACTTTTGTCACGGCATGGCCTAGTTGTTCGTCAATTTTTTGAAGTTCTTCACTCTGAAGCACCAATGAGTCCAAAGTACCAATCTTGAAGCTTGGAATCTCAATCTTGTTTACAACAGCCTTCCCTCCAATAAGGCTCCTCTCCAACCATTCTTCAACAGACTGTGAAGGATAAGACTCAGGTGTACTCTTCGACGGTAGAGAAAGCAATAGATAATGAGCAACTGATCCGGACATTGTGTATAAATCCCGTTAGCTCTTCCAGCACTTGGCTCTCACACTCTCACAATCTTAAAAAATACACTCAATTGCGTTCTTTTGACTGGCGAGACGTTTCTCACTGGTGGTGGTTCTACTGTGTCCCCCTGATTTGGCGAGGGGGCCCTTTGGGAGAGGAAATCTCGCCAAATTTTGTTGCAGCGTTTTTCTCCCTACGCATACGGCGGGAGGACAGTTTGCCTAACTGCTTATGTAAGCCACAGTAGGGTAACTGTTTTCCACAGAGATCTACTTGTTCGTTCGCCACAGTGGCTGTTCATTGGGTCAACGACTTACTGTGGTGGAGGTTGTGGCTTGTGGTGGCTGTGCTGTATATACGCCACTTACTCTTATGGCTCTCTGCTTTCTAATCCATGTTGACTAATCTGGCTCTCATTACACGTCTTCTGGGGCTCACTTGGATAGAAAAGCATAATGGGGCACTCTGGTAATCGTTACCCTGGTGATTAACATAGTTTTTCTAGTCTAGGCAGTATTTAATACCCGTGCGTCCCCTAACCGATGGGGTTGGCACCTCTCGAGAATTTTTTTTTCTTTACTTCTTTGCAGCTTAACGGTAGGGAACCGTCTCTTTGAATTCGTTGATTGGTGTTAATTGGAAGAATCAGGATGAGCTCGTCATTGGAGGTATGTTTTCTGTGCCTGTGTGGCGGATGTGGTGTGTTCTAGACGGTTTGTTTGTACTAACATGTCTTATGAAGGAACGACTTAAGTCCAACTCATCAGCGTTTGACGGTCTCTTGTCGTTAATCCCGGCAAAGTACTACTATGACGATGATACACAGGATCAGTGGAAGGCTAAGAAACAGACTAAAGAGGATGCTCATAGGAATAAGAAGGCGAAGTTAGATCCAGAACTGTCTCGTGAAAGTGAAAAGTGTGGCACTGCGGCTGCAGTGCTGAAGAAGAGGGCACAGTCTGCCAAAGCGGTTGTGATACCAGGCCAAAAGAGAGTGGAAAGGGCCCAAGAGAATGTTAGATCTGCTCCAAAGGAGCAGCCAGAGGAGAACGAGATCGAGATCGAAGATGAGGACGAAGAGGAGATAAATTTCATATTCGACGATGAGGGAAATGAGATTGTCCAAGAGTCTGAACAGTCTGAGCAGTCTGAACATAACGAGATTCCTGCTCAAGAGCAAAAAAAGGGTAAGGATCTAAGTGATGAGGAACGAAGAAAGAAAGAGGAGTCGATCAAGGCACTAAGGGAGAAACTCGCCTCAAAGATCAACTTGATGAAGGAGAAACGTAAAGCGCCAGGCTCAAAAGCTAGCGGTGCACCTTCTTCTCGTGAGGCCATCTTGGAAGAACGTCGTAAGAAAGCTGAGGCTCGTGCAGAGAGAAAGCGTCGTCGTTTGCAAGAAGAAGGAGACGATAATGAAGATGATGACGATAGCAACGATGACGATGACAGTGAAGCTGAAGAAGAGGATAAGTCGGATAACGTGATCTACCAAAACATCGTCTTTGACGAAAGCACCCGTGCCACTTCAGATTTACAAAACGTCAGAGTTGATAAGAAGAAAGGCCCAGCCAAGAAGGATCTAAAGGCACATCTGAAGTTGATTGAACAGAAGAAAAAGAAGCTGGAGAATCTATCCAAGGACAAGAAACAAGAGATATCAGAGAGGGAGAATTGGAATAGAACTTTAGCAGCAGCTGAGGGACAAAAGTTGAGAGACGATGAGAAGTTGTTGAAGAAGGCGCTTAAACGTAAAGAAGCCCAGAAGAGACGGTCTGAGATTGAATGGAGAGATCGTAAAGATCACGTTGAGAATCAAATAAAGGCAAAGCAAAAGAGAAGAGAGGAAAATTTGGCAATCAGAAAGGCCAACAAAGGTGTTAAGCGTAAAAACCAGATCAAACAACTGAGAACATTTAAAACTTCCATTGCACCAAAGAGAGCAGGATTTGAAGGTAGAAGAAGAACAAAGAAATGATTCACCGCAATGGCATCACAATTCATGTATGTTTTAATTGATGTACTGATAGTTAAAGTGTTGATTTTACATACCTTTATAAACGACACTGTGTACTTCACGTGTCAAAACCCATTAATCATCAACTCATCATCGGTCATTTCGTCATCATCATAAGCTTCGTCGATTAATTGGCCAACCCTGGTGTTCTTCAAGAAGTCCTTAACTGCGTTCGCAATGCCAACCCCCATGCCATCGTTGTCAGTGTTTGCATGTGTGTCAATGCTAGTACCAAAGTTTTCCAACTTCTTTCTACGGTCTTTGATGGCCTTGTTCACTCTTAGGAAATCAACATCGTCATCGTCTTCTTCATCATCCGAAGAGTCATCCATGTTGTTGATGTAACTGTCGAAATTGCTCAAGAACTGCTGAGGAATTGTTAAAACACGATCTTCATGTATAGGGGACTCATCACCACTTGCAACGTTTTCAATGGCAAAATTCGTGCCCAGGAGATGACTGCTAATGGGTAAATTTCTGAGATTCCTCATTGGCAGTGCTTGTCTTAACCTATTAGTCGTTGTCGAAATATCACTCTCATAATCACTCTCCTCTGGCTTGACAAGTTTCTGTTGGACAGTGTTGTAGCTCTTGCAATTGTCACACTTCAAGCCAAGGACATGGTACCGACATTGAGACTTCGCATTACAATCGTTACACGTGATAACACATGACCAATTGCAGTATGGGTCTGGCAATGGTTGTAGAGATATCTCCATGTCTAGAACTCTGAACTGTGCCTCCATATTCAAAACGGTCTTTTGACACGACGGACACTTGTAGGAATGCTTTGAGTGCTCGTCAAAACAGCTCTGGTGTATGGCATGTCCACAGAGCATGAAAACAACAGGTCTTGTTGATGTGAACATGTACTCTCCGCATATTGGACAATCTGACTGAGTTGCACGTTCAATACACTTGTGATCATCTTGCAATTCGATCGAGAGACACGCATTGCAACCTTGACAGTGGAAGAAGTCTTGACCAAGACCCAGTCCTAAACGACAGATACCGCAGTCATCGCAGTGGTAGATGTCTTTCAGCTCATCATCGTCATATAGCTTACACTTGTCGCAGAAGTAGTGTGCAAACTGTACATCACACACTTCACAGAATTGCGATGGATGTTGAACAGTAGAGCAGTGCATACACATGACATGTCTGGTCCTCTCCCTCTTGAACTTGTGGGTGAGCACCTGTTCGTCATGGCACTTAGGGCATGTAAACCATTGCTTGCAAGTCGGACATTCCATCTTACAGTGACGTTGATAGTGTGAGCACCCAAAGGTCTCCTCATTATCGTCGTGGAACGTTGGTTCCTTGTCGTGCTCGTTGATCAGCACGAGATCTTCATCATCATCTTGTCCATCGTCATCATCATGGGCATCACCATCGTGATGTTCAGACCCAAGGTGCGCACTCCTCTGAGAAGCACTTTGCGTATTGATGTGGAATATCTCATCGCCATTCTCATCCAAGAACTTCACCTTATCGTAATGAGCCCCCATCATCAATTTTTGAACAAGCCTATTCTTGACCTCATCAGTAGCATCGAGTCTTCTTATCTGCATAATCCTGTCTCTCAACAACGTTTCATCCTTCTTTTGATGCTCAGTTAACTTGGTCAAGTTATTGTCCTTCAACGTGTGTCTTCTCTTACGCCGTTTAGGTACCTTATCCTGCGGTATAATCACCTGGTCCAGCAAGTGAGTCTCCCTCGGTTCTGTAGCCTTATGAATAACATACGGTTCGGCCTCGTCCTGCTTCTCATCGTCAGTGGTGTCAACGTTGTTGGCTATTGCCTCATCCACCTGGCTTTCCAGTATCGTTCGGATTGTTTGAAACCGATCAAGGGCACTCTGTAAGGAGAACCCACTCTTCAAATCATCAATGAGATTGGCAAGCTGTTCACGTCTCGACAATGTCTCAAGAGCAACGTCGGGCTCCTTCCGTGTGCTTGGCCATGAGAATGATGGCATCTTCAACATTGCAAAAGAGCCTATACCGCTTAGCTGTTGATCCAGGGAGTTTACTGAGTCTGAGTCAGATTCGGAGTCCAAATCCGCCTCTGAGCCACTCAGATACGCATCATCATCGGTCTGGACGCTCATAACAACCATCATCCACTACAAAACACCCCGTATAGCTGAAGGTGATTGGAGAGTAAACAAATGGTAAAATCACCCACAGAGAAGACGGCCCTGTTGCGGCTGGTATTAACCGCACGCTGAAATCCGGGGGCAGATGGCCTCGGACATCTTCGTATAGCAGTGGGAGCAGTGAGAGCAGTGCTGGGGAGGTGGGTATGTTTAGAGAAGACCGTAGCGTATTGATGGTGTGTTCAAAAGATTCTGGAGATGCTCTTCGTGAGCTGCTGAGCCGACACTCGTGATCAATTGAGAGGCGTAGTTCGGTTCCAAGGCGAGAGCCGGGGGGCAGTGATGTGTGTGTTGTGTGATAGCCTCGGAGGGTCGTTTACAGCATTTTACATCCTTTTCCAGCGTAACTTTCAGAACACTGGCGTAATTGGCATACTGCTAACGTTTTACTCACACCTCCCAGCCCAGGACAACCCTCAGTATCAAAACAAACTAACAAACATTCATACTCACACCTTGTTATTCAACATTGAAGAGCTTTTTCGTCTGTTCAAACCGGCTAATCGTGATACAATGGCACTGAACGTACTAAGCTTCATCAACTTCCAAGGAATCAAGGCTGATTTGTTCTCCAAGAACTTCAGGTGAGTATCTTTCAAAGCGCTCTCTCCCCCACAGAACACCCACACATACTCTCTCTCTCTCATAATGGTGTCTCCCCTGAGGTTCCGCTCCGTGCTGGTGAACAACGTACTAACAAGTTCCCTTTAGTGTGTATGGACAATGGTAAGCTCCACGTCGATATCAACTCACGGCCGTGAATGTGGTACTAACACATGTTGTGTATAAAGGAATGGCCTTCTCTGCGTTATTCTCTGCCTGGCACTTGGTATTGCAAATCTGTTTCATGTTAACGCTGTGATTGTATTTGGTATCATCGCCATGTAAGTATCTCTCGCTGATTCGCCCAGTCCTATGTCAACAGTTCTAACATGGTGATAGAGTACAAGGTCTGGTTCTTCTCTTTGTTGAGATTCCATTTCTTCTCAAGATTTGTCCAATGTCGGACAATTTCAATGCCTTTATCAAAAGATTCAACCAGAATTGGCCAAGAGCCATCTTTTACTTGGGCATGTCTGTTATCCAATGGTGCTCGCTCATTCTGATGACAACCTCGTTGATCGTTCCTGCTCTCTTTCTCCTCTTCAGTGCCATCTTCTACGCATTGGCTGCTATGAAACATCAACAGTTCCAGAACTCTGCAGGCAATGTTATGCACACTGCCGAAACCTTTCCAACCGATGCTGCAATCAGAGAGATCTTGTAAGTCCATGAACGCCTCTCGTCACCTTTTTCGTCTCTAATCATTGATCTATTCCTCTTTCAAACAAATCATGGTGTAAACGTCTTATCTTGCTATTAGTGACTATACAGTACGTGTATGGTATATACAATCAGTATATATGTCCTCTTCTTGTTTAGTTATACAACTGGTACGATATGGTTATTTGCTCCCCGTAGAATTTTAATAATGCAATAAATGTATATGAAAGAAATGTGACTCTGGCCAATATGGCCCTCCTTGAATGAAACCAATACTTGGTGTTGATATTCTTTTACCTCTACGTGGATGTATCCGGGAGCCCTTTGGGATGGTATAATCGAGCTGAAAACACGAGATGTGATGAAGGAGCTCCCGTCATATATCACGACCGTGCAATTTCCTCTGATGTGCCTTCATGTTATCTGCCCTGTTGAACTTTTTACCACATTCATCACATTCAAATGGCTTTTCACTGGAATGAGATCTCATATGTCTCTTCAAATGTTCCGGTCTCTGGAATATACCACCACAGAGGGGACATTGATGAGGTTTTTTACCATCAGATGAGATATCCGTCGCTGATTGTGACTTGGCGAGGCGTTTCCTTGGAACCAATATATCGTACTTGGTGATCTCTGGAGGTGCAACGTGGGTAGTGAGGTCGATAGTGGAATGAGATCTCGAGAGGTGAGTCGCCAAAGGTTGAGAAATCTTTGGTAATTGGTTAGGAGGCCTGTGAGCAGGCCTTTCGTTATTCTTTCTAGTTGATGAAGACGAATAACGTTTTTCATGCTGTGGATTGGAATCTTGACGATGGTGACGACGATGCTGCTGCTGCTGCTGCTGCTGCTGTTGTTGTTGTTGTTGTTGTTGTTGTTGTTGTTGTTGTTGTTGTTGTTGTTGTTGTTGTTGAGTTTGCTGTTGATGTTGTTGCAATTGCTGCAGCTGTTGTTGCTGTTGCTGTTCAAGCTGGTATTTATGCTGTTGGTATCTCTGCTGATGAACTTGCTGGTCAATATAGGACTGTGAAGGATCTCCAGGGAACTGGGGAATCACCTGTGGGACAGCAGACTCGGACAAGCTTGGATCTGAAAGGAACGAAGGTGGATCTTCAAGTTGGACACTGAGATGCTGCCCAGCGATATGCAACGATAGATTGGCTGCCGTAGCATAATCTTGATGATGCAACATCATTGGATAGACAGACGATAAAGGTTCATGCTGTAGCACCTCATCGTCCTGATATATGCTTGGTGTCATCGACGCCGTTGACACTGGAGATGCAACTCTTGGAGAGTTATTCGAAGACGGGATGTAGAAAGGATTACAGCGTGGAGATCTACCTTCATGGGTTTCAGTGATGATAGCTGCTGCTCCTGAAGCATCCAGGGAAAGACGGGAACGGGTTCTTCTGTGAGATTTGGTGATACGAGATGGTGTCTGTCTCAACAGAGGCGAGTTGGAGGTCACCGTTGAAGAACGGCGGCGCGAGCCGGAATGCATAGGTGTAGACAGTAGCTGAGATGAAGATGGTGTAATTGAAGCTGCTTGACGTTGCTGTGAAGATGTAGTTGTCGTTGTTTGCTTCCTCTCCACTTGCCTATACTGAGGTATGAACCCGTTGTTTTCAGCAAAGGCCCCCAACATTGGCGTATTGTCATTGCCTTCCATGGTGTTTATTATAGTTGATTCAATATGAGGCATGTTCTCATTATACACTTGACCATACTCTGAAATGACATACGGATTCTGCAATTGAAGCTGTTCTTGCTTTTGTTGTTCTTGCTGTTGCTGTGGTTGGTAGGGATACCTCTCATCAAGTGCCACAGCGTTCCCTGAGGATGTTGAACACCGTACCACGTCATCGTCAAAGAGCGTATTTGAAGATATCGGTACCATTTCCTGGTCAAAGCCTTCGGGTTTGACAAAGATCTCCGTCGTATCACCGGCGTCATTCTTACCCAAATCGCTCGCTCTATCGAAGGAGAGTTCCTCCAGCATCGAGTGCTTCATCGGTGAAAGCTCAAACATCGGCGTTGGTGATCGATGTGGACGTAATGGTGGTGAACTCATCGGAATGATCAGAGCCACTCTAACCTCGAGACACCGGACAACAGATCAGAGACCGGAGGCCAGGTAGTGTTGGAAGGAAAATGTCTGAAGAGCACGAGCACACACACAGCTAAACCAGAAAGGTGAGAAACGTGAAGACAAGGCCGCTGTTCTGTTCAATGTGATAGATCGCACGCCGTCGAATGAGTGAGTAACCAGCAAAATCCTCAAAGTCCAATCTTGCCTTATGAAGAAGAAAACACACACACACAGACACGCAAAAAAAATCAGTAATAAAAGGAAATCACGATATGAACACGAGGTCAATTAAGGTGGAAATGGCACAAGATGATCACTGCTACACACACAACACGGTAACCTTCACAATTTCTCGTTCAAAAAGACTGAATTTACACGGCGACTTATAGCACAACGCGCTGCAGACAAAGAGCAAAAAAAAGGAAAAAAAAAGTTACAAGGAGGTGGTAAAAAAAAACGGCGAGTTGCGGCAGGTTAGTTCTAGGCAGACGTGGCAGTTCTAGGCAGACGGGTTAGCAACTCTAGGCGGGACGGGTTAGTAACTCCAGCGTAATTACACAGGCTCTAAAGAGAAAGAAAAGGCACAATAATCCACGAGTCGTAGAGCTATAACGACGACACACGATCCCAGTCAGGTTGGTGGTTTATTCAAGAGTCAGAACTGATATTTACGTTTCCTCTATTTCCTTTGCTATGCGCCTTCTCGTTTCAACAGGCATGCGCCCTACTCAATAGTGGATTGGCTAGCTTTGTGCCCAGCTTACGCCCAGTGTAGGTGAAATATTTGGCGGGAGCAGGGGGGCCTCTCCCATACGCTGGGAGGTGTGGTAGTGGTCTGTGTGTGTAGTTAACGATTTCACTAACCGCTGCTACGGTCTAAATTTAACCAGTGGGCTGTTTTTTTTTTCGAGACATATGGGTAGCAAGACAAAATGGAACAATTAGAGTGTGTGATTAAGCATTGGAAACCATGGAAACCATGGAAACAAAGACAAAATTAAAACGAAAATGGATTGGGAAGAGTAGAAAAACTATGAACTAAATTTAGTGCAACCAATGGTTTTAATTGGGGAGTTTTTTAATTGGCGGCGTCTCCATCTGTGCGTCGAGATAAATGTTGCAAGGTCCTCGCACCAATTGGAGTTGAACCTCCTGCATTTGACCAATTTTTAGAAGCTCTTTGTTGTTGTGAAGATGGTGGTGATATGACCAGGTGGAAACAACACGATTGAACAACATGGTTGAAGAAGGTTGCTGTTCAATAGCGCTACGTTTTTGTAAGATGGAGGCCCCGAGTTCGCAACTTGTAACATTGTACAAAGCGCAGTGAATCGAAGCATGAAGTTGCATAAAAGTTTTCCCTCTACAGCGCTGTAGATCCTTGTTCCGTAATGATCTCTGTGGGGTTGCAACGGTGAACAGGAAGAGAGCTTGATATGAAGTGATGAAACACCCTGATTATCATATACAAGTGTTGTAGATTGTGGTTGAAACGGCTCACACTTAGTGGGCTTATTGACCGGTTAATTCTGTTTCTAATACGATACTGTGAGGCGGTGCATGAGTATTCCGGAAAACACTGAGCTGAAGAAGGCAACCGAAGGAGGGGGACAAGAGAGAACAGCAGATGGAGCAGCAGACAAGAAGGAAGGGACGAGTGGTGGAAAACTCTCTTTCGTTGAGCACAATGGTAAGGAATTACACTTAATGAGATGGTTAATCCGGTCACTAAAGAGTGAGAATAATCGTTTATTTCGTGAAGGGATGGAAATATGTCTAGCTGGTCGATAACTTCAAAATGTTAGGTACGGCTTTCTTTCCTTTTTTTTCTTTATCCTGGACCTCCTACGATTTTTATTTTTGCTTTCACATTGAAATGTCTTGAGGGTGTAAATGTCCTAAGTGTGTGGATCTCTTGAGGGTGTGAACCGTCCTTTAGAAGGGTTTCTTGCGTGGAGCACTAGAAAAATCCTGGGCCGTCATATCTCCACCAACGTCCTGAACCGTTGGCTATCATTGTAACCAGCGTAACATAATTGGATCGCTAGGACCTGACGCATGTCCGGGAAACTCGAATGGTCAAACGATAAAAGTGACCAAAACCACAGCTGTATCTATTTCCACTTCCCATCCCTGGGCTGGCTTTAGAGCCACGTACAAAAACATTAAGCCCGGTATGCTCTGCTCATTTACACCACATACAGAAAGTTCGTAGTGTAACCCGTCCTTTGCACATAGCTTCTCACATTCTCTAGAACCAATTCATTTCCTTCCTTCCCCCGAGCGAAAGACGACTTGTCCTATCTTCTAATCTGCATTGTCTCAGAAGGAAAAAAAAACTGCGAAATTTCGTGACGCAGATCATGAAACAAAATTACGTGACGCGTTTGCAGCCTCGCAGATTTTGGCGTAATTATCCTTCCTGATTCGGACATAATGACGCTTCTGGAAACTCTGCCACAGAAATCGTGCATCGAGGATGTTTTAATTTTGTCTCTGGTGCCTCTATTTTGTGGCATCTGTCTTTTATCAAATTCTTTGGAAACAGGAGTGGAATACAAACCTTTTCTGGCCTCTTCCACGATATATAACGTACCCTTTTGGTGGCGAAAAGAAAAGCGAGTGCTATAATGGAAGCTCAGCCGTTATTCTCAGAACCCAGTGGCCACACCAGGATGTGTTTTGAAAACTATGAAAATGTCTTAGCCAATACCCAACACGATCTGGATGTCAAAATCTTGAAAGGAAGGCCGCAAGCCACCAGACCTGTTCTTAGTCCCAAGTCTCTCAATAATGACTCCACAATGGTATTCACCTCTAATGCTCCCAAGGTGTCGAATAATGAATTGGGGTTGTTAGACTCAGTTGTACAGGATACATCTGTAAAGATGAAGAGAAGACACCATTGGTTCCAGAGATTCAAGTTACCAATGTTTAGAAAACAAAAGTGCGAGATAGCGCACAACGAGTCTGATCTCTTGATCAGTGTCAAGCAGCAGTTAGGCGAATTCAGCTGCTATAATGAATATAAGACCGATATAGATCAAATGTTTGACGAATTTTCCACCTCAAGATTCACAGACAACGTTCAAGTACCACTTTTCTCTCCAATACACGCATTGGAGCTGGATCAGTTGGAAAAATTGGCTGAAGAAGTGTTTGGCATGCCATCTATACTCGACTCGAGTGATTCTGAATCGATTCGTACGTCAGAGGATAATATCGATAAGGCACAGTCGCCTCTGCTGGACTGCGTACCTGAGTTGAAAAGTATTTTGCCAAATCTGAAATATACTCCCATCACCAGCGCCATATCGACAAGCTCCACTCGTTCCAATGCAGAAAACTACATTCCATTTACAAGTTCAGTGCAAAGCTCTAAAGAGTTGGTGTTGACGGCTCTACCTGAAGGCCCTAAGCCCTCCTCATCTGTTTATAGCGCTGTTAAAAGCCTATCAGATACTCGTGCTAAGCATGGAACTATCCGTGAAGATGAACAAGTCAACCCACTGTCCAGTGCTGTTTCATCAGAGGCACCGATATCATCTGGAATATCCAACTTGCTCATGTCAAGCTCTCCCGATGACAATGCGGTTTCACCAGAATCTCAAAGCAACAGGTCAGTTACCGGGAGCAGTAAGTATATAAAGGGAACCAGTATTGCACTTCTCCATCACAACGAAAGAATCCAAAATTGGTTGTATCACTCAAACTCCTTCCCACTAGGTCAGGCTCGCAAGCACCGCCACAAATCAGAATGATCAAATATCAACTTCTCTACAGTGTGCTTAATTGTTGGAAAGAATAAATATGTGTCAGATTTGAGCCAAGTAATGAGTAAGGCCTATAAATAAATAATCTATGTACATGTCACGGTATCAAATCACAACGGTGAAAGTTCCATGAAATGATAATAAACATATAGTCTTACTCAAATCTCAGTGGATTCTCCAGCTTACTTGGATTGAGCAACGAAGTTGGTACCCTTGGCGATGTTCTTCTTCAAGGTCTCCTTGGCAACGGCAATCATCTCATCCTCGTAGTCAGCAAGCTCACCAAGAGCATGGATTTGTTCAACACCGTTTGGACCCAAGGTGACGTTGGTGGCAAAGAAGTCGATACCTTCAGAAGCAAAGATTGGGTTCTCAATAAAAGTTGGCTCAATGACATCCTTTTCACCATCGAAACCCTTCAAGACGGAACCAGCGAAACGGGCACCAGCTTGAGCCATGGACAAAGTAGCGGAACCAGCACCGTTCTTGGCCTGGACAACCTCATCACCACCGAATTGGATTCTATGGGTCAACGCCTCACGAACCTCCTTGTTGTTCTCCAATTCGCTCTTGTGCTTGGTCTGGGAGAGCAATGGAACAATGGTCAAACCAGAGTGACCACCGACAACGGTAACCTTCTCGGTGGTTGGGTCAGTGTTGACAACCTCGGAGAGGAAACGAGAGGAACGCAAAACGTCCAAAGTAGTGACACCAAACAACTTCTTGTTGTTGTAGACACCCTTAGCCTTAAGCACCTCACGGACAATTGGCACGGTGGAATTGACAGGGTTGGAGATCACCAAAATGGCAGCGTTTGGAGCGTGGTCTGCAATAGCGGAGGCCAAGTCTCTAACGATACCAGCGTTGATGTTGAACAAGTCATCACGGGTCATACCTGGCTTTCTTGGAACACCAGCTGGGATCAGGACAACGTCGGCTCCGGTCAAAGCCTTCTCCAAGCCGCCCTCCTCATCTGGAGTGAAACCCTGGACAACAGAGTTTGTTGGGATGTGGGAAACATCAGCAGCAACACCCTTAGCACCTTTAAGATCGTACAAATTCAAGCCAGTGACTCTGTGGTTAAGCTTCAACAAGAGAGACAATGGCTGACCAATACCACCGGCAGCACCGAGAACTGCAACCTTGTATGGGTTAGCAGCAGTGGAGGAGAAAGATCTTCTAGCAATGTTTCTGAGCATCGTAGTCTGTGTATAAGTGTATAGGAGAATTGTTAAACCAAAGAGCGCAGGCAATCAAGTTCAATTGAAAGAAGAACGTTGGTTTCTAGAGTTCAAAACTAACCAAGGAGAAGGAAGAAGGGAAGGAAGAAGGAGAAATTGCTTCAGTTTTATAAAAGGACAGAGGGAAATTTTTAGGAACCACAATGCATCGACATTTGGTAGCTGAGTTGACCGCTGAACACGGGAAAAAGTGCATGACCTCTGTGTCCCCGTGTCGAATTTTCCCCTGGAGTGTTTTCCTTATTTCCCCGTACAATTCGTGATTGAGATTACGTAATGAGAGTATGGCGTGCTTATGTAATGTGTGGCTCAAACAGCCAATCAAGAATCATCGTTGCTGGGGACAACGAGATTAACGGAGCCGGGGTGTGTTTTTGTGCGCGTTGATCTCGGTAATAAACTGCCGGCGAGCGCAGTACGCTGAGATTGTTGAGGTTGCTGGAAGTTTCGATTTATTTCGCGAACTCGTTTGTTTGTTGGTGGTGGAGTAGGCATACCAGGGCTCGTAGCCTAGACTGAAGCACCTGGCCTGAAGCGCCTACACGGATTATCAATGACCTGTTCGTTGTGCCTGATCTGAGCGTAAGTCGTTAAGTGTCGGTGTACATTTACATGAGGGTACATTTGATGGACTGACACTGTTTTTGTAGTTTGCAGATTACGTTGGTGGTTCGTAGAGTGTGGGCTCTGTTGTGGAAGCCACGGCCTATGGACTGATGGATGGAGTCTGCTCGTATATTGGGTGCTGCTTGTGAGTTTGTACGGATCCGATGTTGACGTGGATTTACACCCGAAAAGGTAAATAACAGCTGCTTAAAAAAGTGCCATTTAGTTCCCATCAACAAATAGCCAACATGGAACAAAATGGCATAAAATTGAAATTTGACAGGGAGTTACCATGTCCAGCACAAATACAACATAACCAAGCCTACCAAGCCGTCACATAGAGACCGATTTCACGCAGTTTATATACTTCAATAACCATTGTTTTTGTGCCTAACACTAGTATTGCTCTACAGCGTCAAAGTCCTTACTATATGGCTGCTATTAGCCATGAAGAAAAAACACTCATCCCAATCAGAGAGGCGAAAGGTATTCATCTGATGGTGGCGC
>JAJMLQ010000176.1:0-60768 GCA_030569715.1 Williopsis samutprakarnensis
GGTGTCAGTAATGCATACTTATTTTTTTAAGATATTCGCTTTCCTGCTCCTATACGTGTTCTGTCACCTTCATAATGGTCCAATATCCTCTCATGGCCAGCTTTACTACGAAGATAAATGAGCTGCAGAGTCAAACTTTCACAGGTAAGCTTGGACTGTATTTCAACAAACAACTCTTTTGTGACAATTAATTGTATATGAAGCTATCAAGAGCTACAAATCGTGAAAAGAATATGATTCACACTGTTACAGAAGATGAGCAAGTTGACAATAAGGTCTCTGAGAAAGTTATCCAACACTTAAAATCCTCACAAACTGACAGATAGCTTAACCGATACAATGATATATGAATCTTTTCTCCAAATGACCTAGCCCTTATATATTTTTAGGGAATAAAACGTCAGGAACCTTCAGCTAGACTCCGTCGCCTAAATCGCTGTGTTTTATGAAGACCCTTCTAATAAAACAGTCATGTTTCTCGATAGTTAGGCATAACTTTTCAAGTGGTCAGCCGTTAGCCAATAGCGATATAAAACAAGATACGCTACGTAGTGTAGTATAGGGTCAATCTTGGAGTTCGAAGAAGTGACCCATTACCCCTAAGAAGCTGAATTCTCATCTTGTAACTCTGTGAATTAGACATGGCCAATAAGCTTGCTGGGCGGGAGCTTCATTAGTTACATGACTATCGTCTCCAAAACTGTTATTGTCTATGTCTTTTGGTAGCTGTTTCATGTTCCTTGAAGCATCCATGAGCATATGGACGGTTTTTTCTATCGAATACTATTAATAACAAGTTCCAGAAATATCTTTGACATTAAGTGTAAAACTTACGGTGAATCTCAGTTGTGATCAATTTTGTTTGCTGCCTCTTGAAGTTTAAATCACTAGAGAGTGCAACTATGCTACCATCATCGAAACTTTCATCGATAAACCTCTTTTTTCCCATTTATACTCGACCTTTTTGAACCAAGACTGGTAAATTGATTTAGAGAGAGAAAGAGACGCGCTGAGCCATAATGATTTTGTTCATTTTCATTTTTCGCGTCAGTTTATGGTGTCCGGGTTAGAGCTAACAAGAACCAGGACTGAAAAGTCACACCCTCCTCCTCTCGCATATATACCCTATTAAACAGATCAGAAACAAGGAAAAGCCGGAATTTAAGGAGAAGCAATTTGGACAGGAGGATGTCTAATCCAGAACATAGTCCTCTGTTAAACCTTCCACCAATACTATCTGGACAGAAAGAAATTGAAAATCCATCAAGCGAACTGATCAGACCTTCTGTTGCCCCGCAGTCACCACTTCCTTCTACTGCATTACACGACAGCAATAACGCTAGTGGCGCAAGTAGTAACATAAGCTCTTTACTTTCTTCGTTAGAGATGTCAGAACTTGAAGATTCGATCAATCCTCAGAGATCATTTATATATATTGTCCTTCTGGCAATTATTGTGGGCGGACTTCAACTATCATGGTGTACTGAATTTTCTGAAGGAACTCCTTTCCTCTTATCACTTGGTGTTTCTAAACGAACATTGGCTCTAATATGGATTGCTGGTCCTCTTAGTGGGTCCTTGGGACAACCAATAATTGGAATATTGAGCGATAACTCTGAGAACCCTAGCGGAAGACGAAAGCCGTTTATTATCGGTGGTTGTGTTGCAACGTGTCTCTCGTTATTGTATCTGAGTTATTCTGTGGATTTGATCTCGTTGTTCTTCCCAAGTGGGACTTCAGTGACAACTATCAAAAAGGCAACTATTCCATTTGCTTCTTTGGGTGTGTACTTATTGGACTTTTCAATAAGTGCAATCCAGGCAGCTTCAAGGGCTTACATTGTTGATAACGTTGCTACCTATCAGCAACAGATAGCCAATGCTATGGCTGCTATAATGATAGGTGGGTTCAACATTATCGGTTATTTCATGGGGTCTATAAATCTTGTTAGATTCTTCTCGTTTCTAGGAAACACCCAATTCAAAGTCCTAGCATCAATTGCCAGTATTGTTCTGGTTTTAGTAACAACTGTCTCCCTATGGTACATTGACGAGAGAAATCCACAAACCGATGTTGTTATACGTGCGGAAAGAAAAAGGAATATGAAGAGACTCAAAGAGCTGGGCATAGACAATCCAACAACCATTGGAGGACTCATAGTATCACTGTATAAGCAGACCAGCCATAGTGTTACAAGACTGTCGTCACAGGTTTGGCTTGTGTGTATGGCCGAATTCTTTGCTTGGATAGGATATTTTCCAATGCTGTTTTATACCACAACATATGTTGGTGATCTCTACAAATACGAATTCTTCCAAGCTCGATTGCCCTCTCTTCCTGCTCTAACACAAGAAGAATTGCAAAGTTTACAAGAATCGGCAACAAGAAGAGGAGCAATGGCTCTCTTGATGCACTCAATCACTTCTTTTGGACTAGATCTGCTCCTTCCTTTGCTAGTGAAACCCTTCATCAAAGAGAGTCTCGCGACACACGAAGCATCAGTATTAACATCTTCAAGAGTTGAGCAGTACATTTCAAAAGTCAGAGATAAGTACTTCCCCTGGTTTACTGTGAAAAATTCTTGGATCTTATCGCATGTGCTGTTCATTGTCTGTATGTTTGCAACATTTTTTATACGGTCTTCTACGTCGGCGATTGTTCTCTTTGCATTTTTGGGACTGACATGGGGCAATGCCCTTTGGGCACCGTTCGTCCTTATATCAGAGGAGGTTTCGCGTATCAAAGAAGTCAAATCACGGATCCATAAGCAGTACAACGAGGATAGTACTGGCCACGATCGAACATTGACTGTTAATCCAGTGGTTGCTGAAAGGTTTCAAAATTATGAGCATGAAGCTGGAATCATCCTTGGAATCCATAACTTCTTCGTAGCAGCACCTCAGGTTATCAGCTCGTTATTTAGCAGCTTTTTGTTCCACCTACTATCCAAAGACACTCAAGACGGGGCAGTTTATGATACTAGTTTGGGATGGGTGTTTAGATTCGGTGGTGTAGCAACATTTGGTGCACTGTGGTTTTCGCTGAAGTTGAAGACTGATAGAGAACTTATGGCAGAAGAAGATGATGTGTTTACATCGTCTGTTTAGTATTACAGAATGAACTATTATTTTGACTATTATGATTTTGATTTAATGAACAATTTTCACTTCCAACGTTGTAAGGGAACGGCTTTTTTTTCATGTCGACTTATCTGAGCGAAACAAAGACGCTGGCCCAATCGACTTCTTCGCTTATAGTAACCCGCAACATCTTTTTGCCGCTCGCTTATTCCTTCCGTGTGACTAATTTTACTCTTAGTAGTAGCGGAATTACCACGCGGTTTCCCGCATCAATGAAAAGCTCCCCCAAGCGATGGCCTTTAAAACATGTCGATTCTCCACCCCGTTCTGCTATATATAAAAACCCATCGCCAGAATCTTCGAATCTTCTTTTCTTATTATTCATCTGTTGTTTAAATTTGTATTGGGATCCTATTACAAGTTTATTTATTTGGCAAAAAAAATGTTGCAAAGAAACGTCAGAAACTGCTCTATTCGTTCTTCTTTAACCAGAAACCTCATCAGAAGTTTGGGAACTTCAGTCTCAAGAACAGCTGTCAAGTCTCCTTTTTGTGTCAAACAACTGCCACAACAAAAGAGAACTGTTGCACAGTTGTCATATGCAAAGATCCCAGAGATCAAAAATGAAATTGTGAAGCCATTTGGAAAGAACGATGTGTTGGACTGGGATCTCCTGAGAGCCTCCATCACAAAATTTACAGACAACGGATCTCTTGATATACCATTGGTCATTAACGGTGAAAGAATATATGGAAAAGGTACTGACAGAGAGCTCAATGCACAAATCAACCCAGCCAAGATATCTCAAGAGCTTGCAAACATCACACAGGCAAATGAGAACGATGTGAAGGCTGCAATTGCCGCTTCAAAATTCGCTAAGGAGAAATGGATGAACACACCATTCGTTGACAGAGCTGCTATTTTTCTGAAGGCTGCTGATTTGATCAGTACCAAGTACCGCTACGATATGCTTGCTGCAACCATGCTTGGTCAAGGAAAGAATGTCTACCAAGCTGAGATTGATGCTGTTGCTGAATTGATTGATTTCTTTAGATTCAACGTCAAGTATGCACAAGAGTTGTACGCTTCTCAACCAGCTGAATCCAGTCCAGGTGTTTGGAACAGAGCTGAGTACAGACCTTTGGAAGGTTTCGTCTATGCTGTTACTCCATTTAACTTCACAGCAATTGCTGCTAACTTGGTGGGTGCACCAGCATTAATGGGTAATACGGTTGTTTGGAAGCCATCCAAGACTGCTGCTTTGTCCAATTACTTGCTTTACACAATTCTTGAAGAAGCAGGTTTGCCAAAGGGTGTGATCAATTTCGTTCCAGGTGAACCAAACATGGTCACAGATACTGTTCTTGCGGATTCTGAATTCAGTGCATTGCACTTCACTGGTTCCACGTCCGTTTTCAAGAGTCTCTACAAGAGAATCTCTGATAACGTTGCAAATGATACATACAGGGATTTCCCAAGAATTGTCGGTGAGACTGGTGGTAAAAACTTCCATGTGGTCCACCCATCCGCATCTGTGCTTCACTCAGCGTTATCTACACTTCGTGGAGCCTTTGAATACCAAGGTCAGAAGTGTTCTGCTACTTCAAGAGCATATGTTGCCTCTTCTGTTTGGGAAGATTTCAAGAATATCCTCACAGAGGCTACAAACTCGTTCAAGCCATTGAATACCTCTTCTGCGGATGGTCTTCGTGGATTCATGGGCCCAGTGATCCATGAAGAAAGTTTTAACAAGATTGCTAAGGCAATTGACTCCATTAAGGATGATCCGGAACTTGAATTGATCACCGGTGGAAGATACGACAAGTCACAAGGCTTTTTCATCGAACCAACAGTGGTAAAGACCACCAATCCAGAGCATCCATTCTTGAAGAACGAATTCTTTGGCCCACTATTGACCGTTCATGTGTATGATGACATTGACTACGCTTCGATCTTGACAACCATCGACTCCACCAACGGATACGGTTTGACAGGTTCTGTGTTTGCCAAAGATCGTGATGCTATCAGATTAGCCGAGGAAAAGCTACGTTATACTGCTGGTAACTTTTACATCAACGATAAGTCTACGGGTGCTGTTGTTGCACAGCAGTGGTTTGGAGGTGCCAGAGCTTCTGGTACAAACGACAAGGCCGGCTCTGGTAACATCTTGTCCAGATTTGTCTCTGTGAGAAACGTGAAGGAAAACTTCTTCGAGATTACTGACTTCAAGTACCCAAGTAACTACCAATGATGTGACCATTATGATGATAATTCATTGAGTTTCCTGTTAATTTAGCATTTATTTTCATCGATAACCAAAATATTGTATCTGTCCACTTTAGTATGTAGCAGCTCTTAATCTACGGCCTGGTTAACGCAACACGAATTTTCTACTCCGCGACATTTGTTGTTGCTTAAAACGCAGTTGTCCTTCGTGCTCAAATGGGCTCGTTACCGGAACGAGTTGTCTGTTGTTTTTTTTTCCTTTGTAGGGACTACTTTCACGTTCAAAGTTCAAAGTTCGAACTTCAACAGGCAGCAGCCAGTCAGATTAAAACAACAAAATCAGAAGCACAGATACAACACAATGGCTGACTCTGTTGCGAGAATCACGTCAATGCTTGAGAAGGCTCGTAATCTCGGGCTGGAAGCTGCTGCTGCTGCATCTGCAAGATTGGCTGATACACCAAAGGATCTCAGACCACAAGAGGTTTCGAAGCTTCTTAGCTCGAGTTCTGAAAGGGACATCTTAAAGGGACTAAAATATGTGATATCATTGGTGTCTAGTGGTGAAGATGCGCCTGAATACTTTACCGACGTGGTCAAGAACGCTTCATCTTCCAACCTGAGTATTAGAAAACTGGTGTATTCATACTTGTTGAGATACGCAGAAGAAGAGAACGACATTGCTTTGCTATCGATCAACGCAATCCAGAAATCAATTGGTGATAAAAACGAACAAGTTCGGGCTTTAGCTATTCGTGTCATGTCTGAGATCAGAATATCATCTATCTACCAGATTGTTCTGTTGGGGATAAAGAAAAGCATAAGCGACCGGTCACCAATTGTTAGAAGAGCCGCTGCAATCTCAGTAATCAACGTCTTTAACAACCACGGACCATCGTCAAAGGACGAGTTGGTTGATTTTATCAAACAACTACTGAGAGATAAGGATCCATATGTTTTAGGCTCTGTAATTCTTGCATACAGAGTAGTCTGTCCAGATGATTACAGTTTGCTTCATGGTCATTTCCATCGAATCTGTTCTATGATGGGGGAATTTGACGAATGGACACAGATTTATTTCATTGAGATATTGACTAACTATTCTAGGCATTTCCTGCCAAAGCCAAAGATCATTAATACGGCGTCGAATGAGCATACATACATTGAACTTCCTGATAATTACAACGAGATTCCATTCCCCGTGTACGACGTGGAATTGGACCAAGATCTCAAGGAATTTCTCGATTCAATCAAATCATTCGTCTACAGTAGAAATGAGGCTGTTATATTAGCCACAGCAAGGGCTTATTTCCACCTTACACCACCAAAAACTTTTAAAGAGGCCCAGGTTGCTCCAGCTCTAGTTCGTTGTCTCTTGACAAGTCCGCCAGAATCCCGTGTTTATATCCTCCAAAGTATTCTATACATGGCAATCCATGATCCAACAATTTTTGTCCAATATGAAAAGAGATTTTACCTTCTTCCAAGAGACAATGCATCTACAGCCGAATTCAAATTAAAGGTCTTGTCTGCAATTTGCAACGAAAATAACATTAAAAGTATCATTCATGAACTTCAATATTATTCATTACACTCTGACAATCCTAGAATTGCCGTTGAAAGTGTTAAAGCTATTGGAGTTTGCTCTCAAATCAGTGAATATTGGAGCTCAAAGACTCTCAAATGGCTACTTGGCGAAGTTGTCAAAGCTGATAGGGACTCGTCGATCATCACAGAATTCTTAACAGTTATTAGACATCTTGTGCAACACAATCCTGAAAACAACATCAAGACAGTGGTTAAACTGGCATATTTGTTAGATAGCCAAGACTTAGATGATTCTGCAAAAGAGAGTATTATTTGGTTAATTGGCGAATTCACTGAAATTGAACCACATATTGGGCCAGACGTATTGAGAAAACTGTTGAAAACTTTCACTTCAGAGACTTCAAATGTAAGATATCAGACCATTCTCCTCGCATCAAAGATCTATTTACATGAATTGGAGTACTACAAGAATACCTCTGGTGATGAAGAATTGAATAATTTCGACCGTGGCTCCGTTATACCATGTATGTTCAATTATGTGATAAAACTTGGCCGGTACGATGATGAATATGATACTAGAGATCGCTCACGGATGTTCTACACTCTCTTAAATTCAAAGCATACACAACTTGCATCATTATTCCTGCAGGCTCCTAAACCTGTTCCCTTGGTGACCTTGAGAAAAATCGGTGATCCGCTCTCCAAGACTGATGATATTGTTGAATCACTCCCAGTTGAAGATATTATTAAATCTTACAATGCTCTTCCCCCATGGTGTGATAGTGCAAGTATTCCTCCAAGCTCTATTAGAGAACCAATTGAAGTAAAGGGCGATGTGAAGAGTATTGGGCATAATTTTGTGTCTTCAGGCTCTGCCAAAACAGAGAAGACGTTTGCTACACCACCAGTTGTGGAGAAAAAGTTCAAACTGCAAAGTCTTGATGATTTCTTCGCTGATGAACCAGCTAAACAGTCACCAGTCCATAGAAGAATTATCTATCAAGAGGAAACAGATTCTGATGAGGCAAGTGAAGAAGATAGCAGTGAGGAAGATAGTAGTGAGGAAGAAAGTGATGAGGAAGACGATGAAGATGAGGAAGACGATGGCGAAGGCCAAGACGAAGGCCAAGACGAACGAGGATATGAGGATGAGGATAACGGCAATTACGATACTATTGAATAGTACATACAAGATAAAGCTCTTGAAGATAAACTGTGTTAACTTTATTACATGCTCACTGTTATCAACTTCATAACGATACTGTTATACTTGACTCAAATAATTGCATCAAAAAGATCTAGTCTATACTTTTCATCGTCGAGTTGTGGATAGTAAGGAACAAGAGAATCCAACTGTTGTACGTAAGCACTGTTGTAAACTTTCCAAAACGGTTTTCTCACCTTCTTAGCAGGGTGGAACAGCCCATTCCATACGTAATTCAGAAGCACACCTGGACCGACAGAGTTTCTAATGCCTTCAATACCTTCCAAGATTCTTGCAATAACATGGGGAGAAGTTTCATATATATTGGGCAATAAAATGTTCAAGAAATGGATAAATGCATCATCATACCCAAGACCAACACAGTCAATCGCAATTTGTCTTACTGCAGTCGCAGCAGTTTGTCTATGGACTTGGTCTCTATCCGTGAGCGCATCCTCTAGAAGAGGAGTCACTGCATAGATGTAGTCTGCTGACATTACGCCTATGTACTCAAACATAAAGGCCATAGCTTTCAAGACACCATTTTGCACGTGAATCTCTGGTGTTCTGTATTCGTTCATTAATGCTGGTAACACTGTAAAAGGTGAACATGTTTCAGCAACAATGCCTATTGCCACAGCAGTACAAACTCTCAGTTGACGTTCTTGAACTCTCAAATTATTCAACAAAGTCACTAGCACATCTTGCGGGCCGATTGCGTTTG
This sequence comes from Williopsis samutprakarnensis, assembly GCA_030569715.1. Lineage (NCBI taxonomy): Eukaryota > Fungi > Ascomycota > Saccharomycetes > Phaffomycetales > Wickerhamomycetaceae > Williopsis > Williopsis samutprakarnensis. The sequence continues at coordinate 8,784 of JAJMLQ010000176.1, forward strand.
CAATGTAACCAAATGTCTTGTTTGTAGTCTTCCTGATACTTTTTTTCGGGCTTTTCAACATGTCAATGAGTTCAAAACAGATACGCATCCATTCCTTTGGTGAAACAAACTCTGCTCCTTTGTCTGCTATAAGACCCACAAGGCCAATCGAGTTCTCCTGGACCTTTTCGTGTCTATTTCTCAATATCGGAGTAACAGTTGGCAGAATCTGATTCGCTGGTGGTTTGATATCATTGATACCAACAACAGTGGCAATGGCCTTTAAAGCTCCCAGTAAGGATCCCAACACCTCTGGGTATACTTCACCCAAAGATTCATATAGTACTGTTGATAATTTCCCCAAAATTTCAACTTCATCACATGATTTTAATGTAGGTGCAATGAGTGAGATCAAATCAGCAGCCTGCTGGCGTATCTCCGGTGTTTTATTTTTCAACCTGTGCAAGATAATAGTGACAATAGCTCCTACAAACGGTTTAACCCTTGAATCCATGGAAGTGATTGTTGCAGCAACACCGTGAAGGATAGCACCATCCATTGTAGTCTGTTCCTGAAAAGCCACCAGCATTCCATCGATTAACCTCTCTTCTGTTCTCTCGGTCAATCCAGTTGATCCCAAATCTACCACGACTTGGTGGATTGTCTCAACTGCCATTTTACGGAATGGTTCAGATTCATCTTTCAAAGTTGTCAACAAGCGAGATATGGTTTCCTGTGTACCAACTCTTCCTGCCAACACCACAGAGGTTTCCACCACTGATTTTGAAATACGACGATCCAATGCAATTCTTCTTACCCAAAAGTTTTTGAAAAAAGCCGGAATCAAATCAGTTTGTAACAATTTGAGTTCCACTCCATTCGTAGCGACGCACTGTCTAATAACGTCCAACACTGTCTTCTTCATTTCGTCATCAGGAGAGCCGAATTCACGCACAAGGATCCTCATCAATTCTCTTGTATAATAGCTTGCATAATCAGAGTCCATCAATGGTATCATATTACCCAGACACTTGAGGAAAGCAGCTAGACCTTTACCTCTGTGTCTACGTATACCGTTCCAAATAGGTTCGAGCGTATCTTCAAAGGATTCAATACCATACGGTGCAGATGATTCTGCTAGTGCAGACAACGCCTGAGCAGTGATGATTCTCACAGATAATTGTTCATCCGTTAACCCATTTATCAAACAATCAACTAATCCGTTTAAATGTGGTAACACTCCATATCTCACCAAAATTGCAATCTGTTGAATGGTTTTAATACCAGTATGACGGGCTTGCCATGATTTCTTAGAGTGGCACACCGCATTCAAGAAAGGTAACAAGGCAGGTATACCCAGTGAACTTGCAACCACTGCTAATGCCCTTGACGTAGTATTTCTAACGTATTCATCGTCATGGTCAATATCTGGTCGTATTGTCAAAATCATATGCTGCAGACCAGCAGCCTTTGCCAAATTGGATATTATTTCACGTCCTTCTTTTCTAGTCAGGTAGTCTTGGTCTATCAGGAGCGGTGATATAACAACCAGAATTTTATGAGTATAAGGTCTGATCATATCATCCAGGCGATATAAAACCCTATCAACAACTTTCACCAACAGATGTCTTTCCTGGTCACTTAGTGACTTCTCCAATAGCAATGGCAGTATCTGGTTAAACAGTGCCTTCGCACCAAATGTTGTAGCGTTATCCATAATCTGTCTCATGGCAACTTTACGGGAGGCTGGCGTGCCATTTTTAACTCTCAATAACAGTCGCATGATTTTTCTCTCTTTTAGCTCATCTATAGATAGATCTTTTTCATCTTTGTTGTCCAGAAGCTTACCAAAGTATTTGGAATCCTGTTCTTTGAAGAATTGAAGGTCCTTGACTCCAGGTACTTCAGTCACGAGAGACTCTCGTATCAGTGAGTTGGAGACTCTTGTTTCCTCTGGCATGACGTATCCTTTAGTCTCAACCACCTCCAAATCTTCCGCCTCCTGGTGTATTTTTTTCGCCTGCCTTTCATTGCCATCACCATCACCTGCTTCTCGCTCCTCCCCTTCCGCACCAACATCCCATCTTCTCTTTCGAGCTTTTCTTCTCGGCGGTGTCTTATCACCATCGACATCCTCTGTGTTTGGACCTGCCTCCTTCTCAACAGCTCCGCTCTGTACCTTCAACTCAGCTCCTGATCTGTTCTCCTTCTCTCTCAGCTCCGCTAATTGTTCATCGGTAAGCGATGGGTCTCGCTCTGGCGATAGCTCTCTCTCAAACCGTCTCTTGTGATAATCAGACTCATCCTTTGCCCAGCGAGACTTCCTCTCGGAGAGCGGATCAAAGTCCTCTCCCTCACGCACCAAAGACTCTAGCTCCTTCCGTTGAATACTCATCGCCACTGAGCTCCAATTCAGCCTACTGTTTGTTTACCAAAATGTCAACAAGGCACTGAAGTTCTTCTTTTTGTGTGAAGCGTAGCGCCAGCGCCAGCACCAGGAAGGAGAGAAAAAGCATTTGAAATCCGGTGTATGTTTTGTCTTTTTGAATATTTGAGCCCTCGGAAGTCTAAGCACCCTCTAATCCTGGCCCGATGAGCTGGGAATTCGCGCTTCCCTGATCAGAAAGTGGGAATCGGTGCTTTGAACACATATTCAACAACGTTCAAATGTACGCTCAAGCCTGAATCTTCGGTCAGTGTTACGGCAAAGAACGATTCAAGGGAAGATGTTATGGCGTAGTGCACTCAGTCTGCTTCTGCCTTTATCAGTTGTCTGTGAAGAGCTGAATAGTACACGGTATGAACCACGCCCAATAGAGTACCCATATGAAGAGACTCTCGATTTAACGCCTCTACCGAAGAACCACCTTTTCACGTCGTTCCAGTTCAAGCTGGAATCAGAGGATACTGAAATATCGTCATCATCACATATAACAAGCTATAAGGCGTTCCCAAAGTCATTGGCTCCTATTTTAAAGACCACAAATACAAGAGAATTACACCTAAGGTTCGGCCAAGGTTGGTGGGACTCTGAGCATTGGGGACAGCTTCCAAGCCATGGTGAAACAGCTGGTGGTTCTGGTGTTGAAGTTTGGGCCGTGATTGAATCTTCAGATTCAGCCCACGCTTTCAAAGAATGGTTGAAGCTCGTGAACTTACTATCAGGGTTGTTTTGTGCTTCTTTGAACTTCATTACAGAGGAGAACACCGTTTACCCTTTGAGATCATTCCTTCCAAAGGATGATGTTCCACTTTTCGACCAGAGCAACGGCTTGTTTCTCTTAAGAGCAGCACTGCCTTCAGAACCTGTTTGTACTGAAAACCTTACACCTTTTGTAAAATTCTTACCAACAAGAGGTAAAGAAGGTCTGGCGTCTCTCTTGGATGGACATAGAATATTTGAATCTGAATGGCACATGATTTCTATAGATGTTGAGACTGTGTGCGATGAGGAGAACTCCACGTGCAAGTACAGCATGCTGCAGAAAGTCGATGCTGTTGTTGATGTTCAGAGAGCACTCAGAAGAGTTTCGAATCCAATTCCTAAGCCAGTTACTGGAGATAACTTGGTGTGCGATTCTAAAAAACCACTTGATGCATTCCAATGCTTTGCGATTAATCAGCAGACCAAGACTAAATTCAGCTTGAATGAAATCTTTGGACGCACGATTAAGAATGGTTCTCATCTAGGTCGTAAACCATCAAAAGTTTGTGTCCATGCTCTTCCGCATTGGAATGTATTCCTTGTCAATAACGGCAACCTTTTCGGAACTGGTGATAACTGCTTCGATCTGGACATGGGAAATTACAACGTCCTTATTAAGACGGATAATACGTTTGAAGTGATGCCCGTGAGCCCAGCACCAGTTCTTGTGTCGAGATCCATGACAGGTTATGGTTTGGATAGAGGTGGCTTAAGAACGGTGTTCCAAAATAACTTGGATGTTGAAGCTAAGATCATCTATTTGGAAACTTTGCCGTGGTTTATGAGGATCTACCTCCAAAGTTTGACAATCACAGGCGCAGAAAAGGATGAAGTCATCAAATCGATCTACTACCAACCTGAGATTGATCGTCAGCGTCCAACTCATTTGGAATTCGAAATTGTACTGCCACCAAACTCAACCATCACAATGGCTTATCAATTTGACAAGTCCCTTCTCTTAATTGCTGAATACCCACCTGATGCGAACCACGGATTCTCAGTAGAACCTGGTATGGTGAGAGTCTTTGAACCACTCGACTATCAAGTGAGAACTTCTCCAGACTTGCTAACGTTACCAACACCTGATTTCAGTATGCCTTATAATGTGATCATCTTTACAGCTACGGTTATGTCCTTAACTTTTGGAACAGTATTTAACCTACTGTTCAAGAGAACTGTGCCAGAGAAAGATGCTGATCTCGTGTCTGCTGAACTTGATCCAAAGGTTAAAATTAAGGCAAAGATTCAAAATCTTAAGCAACGCGTTCTTGCTATCCTACATAAAGATACAACAACGGATGAAGGAAAATCATAATTATACAAGACGCTTTTTTTTGGCATTTATTAAAATTTCCATTATTTCAACTCTTGTTCAATGTCCTTCATTATAGATACTAAGTTAGAGTCGTTACTTTCCAACCATTCTTCCAGAACTTTGAGACATTGATGAAGTTTGTTTGTCAAAGGCAACTCACCATGAAGCTTTGAATTGATTAAAATGTCGAGCAAAGGATTCCAAATATCCTGTTGCCAATATCTCTTTATTGGATTAACCAAGACGTGTTTTTCACCATCAAATTTCGTCTCGATAAATGTTCCAAACAACATGGTGTGTATTATACTTGCGATGCCGTAGTAGTCTGCTTGGTATGTCCATGTTGATTGATTTCTCATTTCTGGACAATCTTGGTTATCAGTGTCCCAGTTCGACCTGAACTCAACATTTTTAGGGAATAGTGTCATATCAATAGATCTTCCGAAATCAATGAGTTTGATTCCAGTACTTTTCCAACCTTTTGACCTGTTATTTTCATAACCAGGTGTAAATTTGAGCATACAGTTATCAGCTTTTAAGTCTCCATGCATAATACCCACCTCATGAAGAGAAGTAATGACTCTAATCAACTCACACGTGAAAAACATCACCAACGATTCATCCATTTTCCTTCCTGAGGTCTTGAACAAGTTGACAACGTCTAATATCGTACCTTTACGAATATACTCCAAAACCAAATAGCTCTCATCGTCATAAACGTGGATCTCAGACTGTGAGACAATTGAATCGAGAGTACCCCTGCCCTTGAGTCTTGTCTCAATCTGTCTCAATATGTAAAACTCCCAAGGACTTGATGGTCTTTGACATTTGATAGCTTTGAAATCACCAATCATACTTTCAGCTAGATAAACACATGCAAACCCACCTTCTCCGAGAAGACACTTTAGGTTGAAGGGATCCTTCGTTCCTTCGAACTCCACAAAGACGTGTCTTGATTGTTTGATGTTGAGAGACTTTTTCAATAGAGAGCACATATTCATTGTCTTCTTGTAACGGTAAAACCCCCTATACGTATTTAAAGAGGGATTTAAATTCTGAAGCAACATCTCTTTGAAAGACTCATCTGCAGGGTTCACAACACACCTCTTCTTTATAATATTCTCGACGCCTGCCAATTCATCTCTTTTCCTCTTTGTATGTTCTGTTACTTTTTCTGTCAAATCGTTAATCGAGACTTCTGCGACATTCTCGGTAAAGTCATCGTATATCAACCCCAGGTCCTTAGTATCATCATCTCTGTTGATATTATCTGTACTCTGGTCTCCAAACATCGCGTTAATTTCATCTTTGGCCTGTTTGGTGTAAAACGTTGCCGTTGGAGAAGCAGGTTTCTTAAGCTCCTCCTTGTTCAAATGTATTGTCTCGTCATACTGTGCCCTCCTGACTTGGGTGACAAGTGACTTGAACCTAGGTGAATCATCCAAATTTGAGGCCTGGTTCGTGGCTCGGTAGACTCCTTTCATTATCGCTAAGACTTCTTGAACACAGAATTCTTCATCATCGCTGTAAAGTAAATCAAAATTTAAATCAACTTTCTCCTTCTTCTTTCCAGGAACTTCAATAACCTTATATACAGGTCCACTCGGTAAATCGCTTGAGTCTTGGAATACCGATACCTTCATACCCTTGGGCTTCCCAGAGTATTCTTCCTGGGGTAAAGTTTTTCCAACCCAAGTGGAGGATAAAACTTTATTTTCTTTGTTTCTTTCAAATGCCGTTCCAAGGTTTCCCCATTCTCCCATTTGTTGTTCCTCATGCCCATCATCTTTATCTGTGAATATCTCAATCTTTTTTTGAGCTCGTGTTTCCTTGTGCGATGATGCAAACAGAGATGTTCCACTCTTGACAGAGAGAACAGATCTTGATGGAAAAACAGGAGATGTCGGTTCCATCGTGGTATCCCTTGCTTCAAGTCTCATTTTGAACTCATCAAATCTTTTCTGGAGCCTTTTAAGTGGTCTGGCTTCTTGTCCAAGACCTTCCTGATAAACCTGTTCTGCCTGTACATTGCGATCATTGGTTTCTAGATAATTGGCGTACTCCTCATAATACGTTGCAAGATGCTTACCAATCTCCTTTCTGGCGAGGTAGACAAAGATATCACGCGGATTCTCAGAATATTTTGCGTAGCTCAACCAAACTTGTAGATAACGCGGATCATTTTTGTAATAAGGAACGTCTCTGAACTGCGAAGTGCATCTCTCCAATATTTGAATGAGCCCACTCTCTACTGAAGGTCCTGCAGGATAATTCCTCTTCACCCATTCAATGTATTCCAAGTATGGCTCTATTGGATCATCCAGCTCATCAATTTGCTCTAATTTTTCCTCTATCAAGGACCGTTCATAATCCTGTTGACCTTTTAGTTGTTTCACCTCCGTAGTAAACAGCTTTTTCAACGCCATGGCTGAGCGCCCATTCTTGGAAGGTTCAATGTTTTCCTTTTGGTTTTCGATCAGTGAGAAATCCACCGGTTCTTCGTTCATTGTGAGTCCCTTTCTACGTGGAGAATAAGGGGATATAGAGAACTTGATTAGTTTATCCCACGTTAACCCACCTATGATTGTTTTTGTTTACTTTTCACATTGTTTTGAATTTGATGTGAGGATGTTTTTTCTTAATGACGTCTTTGTGCCCCGTTGCCACGACAACGGTTATTACGCAAATCGGGTGTCTAGGTGTTAGTCTTAATTCAATGGCCTAGTTGTTTTTTTTAAGAGCAGCTCAGGCTAATTGTAGTTGCTCCTTTTGTCTTTCCATAAAAATTGAAGAACATTGGATTTACTTGATATTAATTTAGGCTAAAAGCATGGAATCACTATGCAGATTGTATTGATATAATATAAATTCGGATTTAGTTTTAAAATCTCTGGTTTCAGTTTATGGATCTTGGTTTAGAAAATTCTCTAGAATTATATCATTTTATTATCCAAGAAATCTGTGAAAAGAATAAAGATCACAACAATAGACACATTTTTACATATTTATTAATTAATGTTGCCATATAGTTGAAAGGAAAAAAGTTTCCCGTATCTAATAAGAGTTACAACATAAAACACATTTAAGTTATAAATATCGCAGTCATATGGATTTTAGAAACGTGGAGTATAAACCGGCAAACATAAAATCTAAACAGAAGCAGATGTAGAGCTTTCACCTTTAAGAACATAATCCTCTCCAGCTTTTGGTTTCTCACTTAAAGTCTGCTTAGGAGCCTCCTCTTTCACTCTGCTGCTCTTTTTTGGAACTCTAGCCCACCAGTACAGGAAAATAGATGCAGCAATGTTGAAGCCTAAATAGGCACAAAAGATACCAAGATTTCTCCACTTCTGGTTATAGTTCACTTCGTTCAGATATAACCAATCGTTAGTACTCGACAAAGTACAGAACTCACACTGGGTTCTTGAATCAGGGTTGCTTAAATAGCCACTTCCTGCTGCTGCGATGTAATCCGCAAAATAAGCCTCACATGTAATATTGTTTGGAGGAGTAACAACCCTGTATTCATCAACCGAACATGTAACTTCAGCATTAGAAATAGCGTTGGAGAGATATCCCGAAACAAAGTATGTCATTGGAGAAACCCTATACATGAATATCCAGAACCCAGGGAGGGCGCTTGGAGTGACTAGAACACCGCAAAAGGTCAGGCAAAGAGTGAAGAATAAATATGCCAATGTACCAGCCATATCAGCAAGCTCAATTGGGGCAATAACCATGTGTGCCATAGTACCAATGTAAACGAAGAATATGACACAGAATAACCATGCATAAGCACCTCTTTCATGCACCTCGTGAGAGCCCCCACCTTGAGCATTATGGTAGAAGCCAGCAGGATAATACCAGCACAAGAAAGCCAATGTACCAATCAGTGCATTCCAAGGAACTTCAGAAACAATCTGTGAAAGGACAAATGCCTTCCAAGTAAAAGTCTTTGATGGCCGTTCTCTCATTTCATAAAGATCTCTCGAGTCGACATATGTTGGTAGCATTTGCTGCAACAATGGGTTAAAGATGGTTATGAACATAAAGATGGAAAACATCTGGTTCTGAAGACCTTGGATTGTGTTATTTGCCTTGAAGAACACAAACCCAATAAAGATTGAAGGAGTGATTGATAAGAACAGCTTGGACCAGATATAAGTCGGTGTTCTCCAGGTTTGCTGGAATACTCTTTGAGTCACAAGCAGAAACTGTTTGTAGAACGGTGCTGCAAATTCTCGGTGGTCAATTGTTTCATCTACGGGTAGTTTAGCAAGTTCTCTTTCCATGGCGTCCAACTCTCTTAACACCTTTTGACGCTCATCAGATTCTAACCACACTTGGTGATAGTCTTGGTTTGCATGAGAACCAGGTGCTGCACCAATAACTTGGAGCATCCATTCAGCTGGGTTAGCTTCAGCTGGACATTTTGAAGAGCCGTGGCTCTCAAAGTAATCAATCAAAGTCTGACAGTTCTCACCCAACTCACCAAAGTATACTGTACGCCCACCTTTTGCCAAGAAGAGAAGTCTGTCGAACTCATGCATCAAGATAGCAGAAGGCTGATGAATGGTACACAAGATAACTTGCCCGTGATTGGCAAGCTTTCTCATCAGCTGACAAATGGACCAAGCAGTTTGGGAATCCAAACCGGAGGTTGGTTCATCAAGGAAAAGTAATAACTTAGGCTTTGCAGCAAGCTCAACACCAATGGTCAATCTCTTTCTCTGCTCAACGTTCAAACCTTCACCAGCAACACCAACAACGGCATCAGCATACCTCTGCATATCCAAGATCTTGATAACTTCCTCAACATAATCATCCTTTTCTTTCTTCGAGACAGAAGATGGTTGTCTCAAGTAAGCCGAGAATCTCAAAGCTTCACGCACCGTAGCAGTACTCAAATGCAAATCTTGCTGTTGAACATAACCAGTGGATCTCTGGAAAGAAGAATCTCTTAGTTTACCATTAACAAACATACTACCTGTGACAACACCCATGGTAACACGATTGGCCAAGACGTCGAGTAGTGTAGTTTTACCAGCACCAGAAGCACCCATCAGTGCAGTCAAAGTACCAGGCTTAACCCAACCATCAACACCCGACAGAATCTCACGCTCTTCAGACTTAATCTTTATGGTGTAATGAACATCTCTCCAGTGGAAGATGTCTTTACCAGACTCTAAAGCATCAACTTTAACTTCCTCCTCTTCAGGTTGTTGCGTAATATCACGTTCCTTGCCAGATTCCAAATCATTTAGTGGCTTCTGCTTCTTTAAGCGTCTCAAAGTGGACCATTGGAACAATAAAACCTCACCTTTCTGCTTTGCGGATTCGTTATATTCCGAGAACAGCATATAGACGACTAAGAATACAACAAGGAACGCAATGAGAATACCGACATTTCTCCACTTGTGTGAATTTGAGTAGTCATAAGCCAATTCGATGTAGACGCTACCGCTTACAGTTGTCTGACCTGCAGTAGCACCAACCGCATTACATATCCAGGACTCTGGTGGTAAATCAGGAAACTCTTCAGGGCCTCCAGGTATATAGGAACTGCATTCGAATTCACGATTATGGAATTCATTGGCCATCAACGATTCAAATGAATAAGCCAAAGGGTTTAGATAATTGATCCATCTACACCATCCAAGCATATATGTTGTTGGAATGGTGAACCCAAGGAACATCACAAGGGCAAGCAAAATAATATGTGCTGGCACTAAGGCCTGGGCCAGTGTTGAGGACATGGAGCCAATCAATCTGAAAGCATGTGACATAGTAAAAGTACTCAAGATGTTAACGAACAAGTAGAAGAAGAAACGACCTGGGTTTCTTCTAAAGTTCACCATGAAGTAAAAAATTAAATTGAAACACAAGGCAGTGAGTAACTTGAAAGGAGTCTGAGATATAACTGATGCGAGGGCATCAGCAGAAGGATGATAGAGGGCAAACTGTTTGTGCTTTTCGATGATTGGTCTTGCTTCGAAAAGAGACATGATTTCCAAGAAGGAAGCAAAACTGTTGAACAATACAGCCATAAACATAGCAGCACCTCTGTAATAAAATGAAGCAGTGTCATTTTGTAAATTGTAGAAGATAGAACAAAGCACCAAAGCCATCAAGGAATTTGAAAAGACGGAAAAAGCATGGAAAAAAATATCGTTTCGTATTCTCTGGAATTCACGAGTCAACAAATATTTAACTTGCATTGGGAAAGAAACCGTATATGAAGATGATTTTCTCATATGTTTCGACTGTCTCGAGTGCTTTGCAGAGAGAATAGCATCCTTTGTAGTACGTGACTGGGCTTGTTCTAAGCTCTCGTCAACTTCCCTCATCAAAGTTGCATACTCAGGAGAAGCTTTCCAATACTTCTCGAAGTCCTTTGCCGTCTTTGGTACTTCATTTTCAAATCCTTTTCTAGCAACACGTTCCCTTGGAGAGGTAACAGATGTCAAGAAATCAGCAGTGGTTTGACGCTGTGGGCATTGCCAACCCATATTGATGAAATACCTTCTAGCTTCATCTGCTCTTCCGAAATAGATTTGATGACCATCGTAAAGCACAGAAACCTTATCAAACAAGTCGTAAGCATCCTGAGAACACTGATAAATGGCAATTAGTGCTGTTGTATCCAAAACATCTGCAGATGTTCTCAAAGCTCTAATGAACTCCAATGCTGTAGCTGCATCCAAACCTCTCGTGGCATTATCCCAGCATTGTAATTTTGCACCAGCAAGTGAAACCTCTGCAATGGAAACCCTTTTACGTTCACCACCAGAAACACCACGAACCAACGCAGACCCAACTTTGGTATTCTTTGTGTGAGACAAACCATAAGTAGACATATACACTTCGGTCAATGCTGCAGCATATTTGTCTCTAGAAACACCTGGGATTCTATTTTGTGGGGTTCTGAACTTTGCAACCGTATACAGAGTCTGCCAAACGGTTAAGTGAGGGAAATGGATGTCAGCTTCAGCGTTGTACACAATTTCACCTCTGAAATTGTTTTGAATTTCCTTTGGGGTCAACCCATCATAGGATATCTGAGATTCAGGTGCGATGTCAAAACCGTGGGTATTTGAAGCAATAGTCTTGAGCAAAGTGGTACAACCAGAACCAGGTCTACCCAAGACAACGACAACTTCACCAGGTTTAATAATACCGTCCATGGGCTTGAGGATATCGAACTGAGCTCGGTCTTTAGCTGCCCCAGTTCTCAAAAACCTCTTATAGAAGCCAGTAATCATCTTCAGAGGTGAATTTAGCACATTATTCTGATAATCAGCATCAGTGGCTTCACCAGAGGCTCTCAAGTTTTTGAAAGTGATACCTAACGAGTAATTGTTGTAGTGTTCTGGATCTTTATCCATAAGAGCTTTGAAGTTCTTAATCCAGTACGGAGAAGAGAATTCTTCACTGTTTGGATCCAATCTTGGATCCAACAGCTCAATATCCACCATCGGATTCACACCAGGAGCAACCGTCGAAACTCTGGATAGCCCATCGGACTCTTCAGCAGCGTCAACTTTTTTAGTCTCCCCACCAAGGGAGAGATTAGTCCATTGTCTTGCAAGATCTTGAACCTCGTTCCGGATCTCCTCGTCAAAGCCATGGTAGGAACCACTTTCTTCGTTAGAAGTGTCCAACCTTTTATCGTAAGACATTATGGCAACCTGTACGGTTTACTTTAACAATGAGTAAGTGGAACAGCAAGAAAAAGGTCCCAAAAAATGAGGCGCTAGAGCCAGATATTTATTCAAAAGAGAACAGGATTTGATTTACAAACCAGTTTTGTACAGGTGGCGGCAATTACCAGGCTCTTATGCGTTTGTTTTGCTTCTCATTTTACCTGCTTTGTCATAACAAGTTCTTCAGCCAATGAAATGGACCCACAAGGTGCAGAAATTCTCGGCCGCGGGGGTCGGCTGTCGGACTCTCGGTGTTTTACCGAATTCGGAAGTCAGGGCCTTTCACATACGGCTGCAAACACCGATCAAATAATGTCCGCTTTTTGGTCGCCATGACTAATGAAACCCAATTCTCAACTTCAAATAGCTGGTGTTTCAATTCTATTGAGAACGCTGAGGAGAAAGAAGGAAGAACAGAAGCTTGATGAAATATATCCGGGATGTTTCAAGAGCGTAATTTAAGTTTCCTCTATTTTGAGATTCAAGTGCTTTGCAGTGATCTATATATGTTAGGTTGTAGTAAAAGTTGCCGTTCTTTTTTCTTCTTTTTTTTGCATATATACGCCCAGCAGTTTATGAGCAGTTCATAGGCGGAGAAGTACGACACGACACCAATGTTGAGTTTCGAGTACCAGCTGGTTGTATTTCGTCTCCACAGGACTCATCGTCATTTATACTGGAAGGGTTCTACTACGTGTACAAAGCGTGCATAAGCGAACCGCAATTATGCGTAATCGACCGCAACGGTGACACCAAAAGTCTATAATCCCAATTCATCTAATTCAACGGAGAGTTATGTTTATTTCATGAATGAAAATGAGTATTGTAAAAGACCAAGAAGCATATTCCCCATAGATTGATAAACGCGATCGCAGTGAGATTAAAATCCGGGTATGTGTTACTTTTCTTGATGTAGTTTTGAAATGCATATATCGGTCCGCTTAACCCCACCCCTGATAGAGCGATTCAATATCTTGGGGCCACCACGTGTGTAATATCAACTCACTTGTAAGAACCCACCGGTTGATGTAACATAGATATCACCAGATCTTTAAAGAGAGAAGAAGTTACCATTTTAACTATCGTAAGACAATATAATATTTAAGATCTGAATAGATATAAAATTTGAGGTAGAAGGAGAGAGAAGAGTTTCTTTAGGGTATTTTAAGCACTCTTCTCGTTCTCCGTTGAGGGTTTAGAAGACGCTTGCTCTTTCACCCTACCACTCTTCTTTGGAACCCTTGCCAACCAATAGAGGAAAATGGCAGCAACAACATTGAAAACCATATAGACCCACAAGAGACCCAAGTTCATCCATTTTTCACTGTATGAGATACCAACAGAGTATAGCCAGTCATCTGTACTACTCAAAGGACAGAACTGACATTGATCAGCAGCGTTCGGATCAATAAGATAACCAGTTCCGGCGGACTCGATGTAGGACTCAAAGTACTCACCACAACTGGAAACACCAGGTGGTGGATTAACAAGTCTGTATTCGTTCTCAGCACAGATAACATCGGAATGAGCAACCGCATTAGCCAAGTATCCGGAGACAAAGTATGTCATCGGTGAGACCCTATACATGAACATCCAGAAACCAGGTAAAATATCTGGACTCACCATAACACCACAGAAAGTAATACACAAGGTGAAGAACAGATAAGCAATTGTACCAGCCATATCTTCGAGACGAATTGGAGCAATACACATATGTGCCATAGTACCAATATAGACAAAGAACATCACACAGAAGAACCAAGCATATGCACCTCTTTGGTTCACTTCAGAAGTACTATGAGAGTTATGGTAGAAACCAGCAGGGTAGTACCAGCAGAAGAAAGCAATGGTTCCAATCAAGGCATTCCATGGAACTTCAGAAACAATTTCAGAAAGCATAAAGGCCTTCCAAGAAAAGGTTTTTGAAGGACGTTCTCTCATCTCGTAAAGATCTCTAGCAGCCACGTACGTTGGTAACATCTGTTGTAGAAGTGGGTTGAAGATGGTGATGAACATCAGAACAGAAAACATTTGGTTTTGAAGACCTTGCATGGTTGCATTGGCATTGAAGAAGACAAAACCAATATAAATAGAAGGAATGATGGAGAGACATAACTTGGACCAGATATAAGACGGAGTTCTAAAAGTCTGTTGGAAAACTCTCTCTGTGACAAGCCAGAACTGCTTATAGAATGGAGCTGCAAACTCAGCATTACTGATGGACTCATCCTTTGGAAGCTTCACCAATTCCTTTTCCATATGATCCAGCTCTGCCAAAACAGCTTTACGCTCATCGGATTCTAACCACACTTGGTGATAGTCTTGGTTTGCATGAGAACCAGGTGCCGCACCAATCACATGAAGCATCCACTCTGCTGGGTTAGCCTCTGGTGGACACTTTGGTGAGCCATGGCTCTCAAAGTAATCAATAAGTGTCTGACAGTTCTTACCGAGGTCACCAAAGTAGATCGTACGACCGCCTCTAGCCAAGAAGAGAAGTCTGTCAAACTCTTGCATCAAGATAGCAGAAGGCTGATGAATGGTACACAAGATAGCTTGACCATGGTTAGCAAGCTTTCTCATCAATTGACAGATGGACCAAGCAGTTTGGGAGTCTAAACCTGAAGTTGGCTCATCGAAAAACAATAGAAGTTTTGGTTTGGCAGCAAGTTCAACACCAATGGTCAATCTTTTTCTCTGTTCAACGTTCAAACCTTCACCAGCAACACCAACAACGGCATCAGCATACTTCTGCATATCCAAGATCTTGATAACTTCCTCAACATAATCATCCTTTTCTTTCTTCGAGACAGAAGATGGTTGTCTCAAGTAAGCCGAGAATCTCAAAGCTTCACGCACCGTAGCAGTATCCAAATGCAAATCTTGCTGTTGAACATAACCAGTGGATCTCTGGAAAGAAGAATCTCTCAAGTGACCGTTGACAAACATGTTACCAGTGACAACACCCATAGTGACACGACTGGCAAGAACATCCAACAAGGTAGTCTTACCAGCACCAGAGGCACCCATAAGTGCTGTCAAAGTACCAGGTTTAACCCAACCATCAACACCTGCTAAAATCTCTCTTTCCTCGGTCTTGATTTTCACAGTGTAATGGACGTCTCTCCAATGAAAGATATCCTTACCAGCTTGCAGTGCATCAACATTAACATCCTCGCTTTCATCATTCTGTTCAGTCACATCACGTTCTTTACCTGCCTCGATATCGTTTGAAGCTTTATCCTTCTTGATCTTTCTAAGAGTCGACCATTGAAACAACAAGACTTCACCTTTTTGCTTCGCAGATTCGTTAAACTCAGCAAAGAGCATGTAGACAGCCAACAAAACAACAAGGAAAGCAATCAAGATACCAACATTTCTCCACTTATGACCATTAGAGTAATCATAAGACAAGCTCAAGTAGGCATCACCACTAACGGTGTACTCACCTGCGACTGCACCAACAGCATTGCAGACCCAAGCACTAGAAGGCCATTCTGGATGTTCATCAGGATTACCAGGAATGAACTCATTGCAATCGAATGCTCGATCGTGGAATTCATTCGTCATCAATGCTTCAAAAGTATAAGCCAACGGATTCAAATAATTCATCCACCTACACCAGCCAAGCATGTATGGTGTTGGAAGCGTGAAACCAAGGAACATAACCAACCCAAGCAAAATGATGTGGGCAGGAACCAAAGCCTGAGCCAAACTGTTGGACATGGAACCAATCAATCTGAAAGCGTGTGACATGGTGAATGTGGCCAAGATATTGACGAAGAAGTAGAAGAAGAAACGACCAGGGTCTCTTCTCAGATTGACCATGAAATAGAACACCAAGTTGAAGAACAAAGCAGTGATTAATTTGAAAGGAGTCTGAGATATAACTGATGCGAGGGCATCAGCAGAAGGATGGTAAAGTGCAAACTGCTTGTGCTTCTCGATGATTGGTCTTGCTTCGAAAAGAGACATGATTTCCAAGAAGGAAGCAAAACTGTTGAACAAGACGGCCAAAAACATAGCAGCACCTCTATAGTAAAAAGATTCAGTATCATTCTGCAAGTTGTAGAAAATAGAGGATAAGACAAGGGACATAAGAGAATTAGACAGCACGGAGAAAGCATGGAAGAAGATATCGTTTCTGATTCTTTGAAACTCACGAGTCAACAGATATCTAACTTGCATTGGGAAAGAGACAGTGAAAGGAGACGACTTTCTCATGTTCTTAGACTGTCTAGCATGCTTAGCAGAGAGGATAACATCCTTTGTAGAGTTGTTAGAGCTTTGGTGCAAGTCTGCATCAATCTCCTTCATTAAATCAGCATACTCTGGAGATGCTTTCCAATAGGCTTCAAACTCCTTAGCAGTCTTAGGGACTCGGCTTTCATATCCCTTTCTAGCAACACGTTCCCTTGGAGAAGTAACGGATGTCAAGAAATCCGCAGTGGTTTGACGTTGTGGACATTCCCATCCCATCTTGATGAAGTATTCTCTCGCTTTGTCACCTCTTCCAAAGTAGATCTGGTAACCTTCATACAAGACAGACACCTTATCAAACAAGTCATAAGCTTCTTGAGAACATTGGTAAATAGCAATCAGTGCTGTTGTATCCAAGACATCTGCTGAGGTTCTCAAGGCTCTAATGAACTCCAAAGCTGTAGCTGCATCCAAACCTCTCGTGGCGTTATCCCAACATTGTAACTTGGAACCCGCAAGAGAAACTTCAGCAATCGACACTCTCTTTCTCTCACCACCGGAAACACCACGAACCAATTCAGAACCCACTCTGGTGTTCTTGGTATGGGTCAAACCATATGTAGCCATGTAAACCTTTGTCAATGCAGCTGCAAACTCTTCTCTTGTAACACCTGGGATTCTGTTTTCAGGAGTTCTGAACTTTGCAGCGGTATACAATGTTTGCCAAACGGTCAAATGAGGGAAATGGATATCCGCTTCTGCGTTATAAACAATCTCACCTCTGAAACTCTTGACGACTTCTTGTGGTGTCAATCCATCATAAGTGATCTCTGACTCTGGTGCAATGTCAAAACCGTGGGTATTAGAGGCAATTGTCTTAAGCAAAGTGGTACAACCAGAACCAGGTCTACCCAAGACAACGACAACCTCACCAGGTTTAATAATACCATCCATCGACTTGAGAATATCGAATTGAACCTTCTCCTTTGCTGAGCTTGTTCTGAAATATTTCTTGTACAGTCCACTGAACAGCTTTACTGGAGCATTGACAACGTTGGTTTGGTAATCTGCGTCTGTTGCCTCACCGTATGCTCTCAAGTTCTTGTAAGTGATACCCAGAGAGTAATTGTTGTAGTGCTCCGGGTCCTTATCCATAAGTGCCCTGAAGTTCTTGATCCAATAACGGGAAGAAAACTCACTGCTATTTGGATCCAATCTAGGATCTAATTCCTCAAGACCAGTAATTGGATTGACACCTGGCGCAACAGTGGAAACTCTTGATAGCAGGTCACTGTCCGCCTTGTTATGGTAAGATGAGCTATAAGACTTGTTCGTGAGAATTCTGGCAAGGTCTTGCACCTGTTCTTGAACGTCTGAATCGAAACCTCTGTAAGTATTAACACCATTATCAGTGTCAATACTGTCTTCAGGAGATTTCTCAGTACTTGACATATCTTTACTCGACATGTTAATAGAAGAGCGCTACAACCATGACACACACAAAAAAAAAACTTGTTTTTCCCCTTACATTTAGTTCTTTATATAAAGCAAGCAGATTCTACGGCCCTCGGTTTGTTCATCTCTTTAATCATCTGTGTGTAAGGTGATGATACCCGACGTTGTTTAGATTTTACCCTTCTAAATGTATCCGTCAGTTCGTCCAATAATAATATGTAGGGTTTAATGTCGGTGATATGCACGCTGTATCTTCTTTAAAACCGTAAAACCCGAGCCTGGTCTACGGTCCGTCCGAATTGAGGCGAGCTTCTAGATCAATCAATTCAGTGGGAGACAACTACAATTGTGATTATTTAATGTGTCAATAGCCCAGGTCAGCCTCTTAGTCCACAGTATATCCCATATGTTTCGATCTTTTTAGAACCAGTAATTGATAAAGAACATTGGCCACGGAGCTGACGGCATCATGAATCGTGGTGGACTACGTATTAATAACACACATATATAAAAAAAATCACTGTAAACTTTCAGCGGTGCTTCATCTTGATAAAATTTTGTTCTTCTTCTATAGCCCTCGTGTAAGTAAAAAAAAAATAACAGTTCCAGACCTTTTCAGTGCCAAGGGTGGGCTCGTAGTTGTGTTTATCTCAGACGTACATTGAAATTACAGCGATGCTTTGTTTACACTGTAAAGGAAATTTGAAAACACCAAGCTCCAGTAAGCAAACTTGATGCTGGATGCTAATTGTGTACCATATGACAACTGTGCCCTATGTGGAAACTGTGCACCGTATGGAAACTGTGTGCTCGGTGGGTACGTGGTGGTTCCCAGCTATTGGAAGAGTCCAATTGTTGTTTTCGATTCAAGATGCTCTACAAAGCAAGAAGGGTCATTAAAACGGAATAACTTTAGCATCCGGGTATCAAAATTATTCCCAGATCTCGTCAAAGAGGAACATGAAAAAACAGTTTTAAAGATGCAATTTGATGTCAAGCCGGGGTCCTCTTGAGCTCTCAAAATATTTAGAACGGAAGTTTTCGGAATACCTGACCATCCGAACTTGTTGGTGAAGAATAGACTATTAAGCGGACTGATAAAAGGCCAGTTTCATGTCATGCGAAGAGAATATCAAATACAAATAAATACAAATGAGGAATTCCCGTAAAAAACTCTACTCTAGTTCTGTTGAGCTATGTAGATATTAAAAAGAAAAGAGGAGGGGTCCAGATCAGAAGGAGTTGCGGAAGGAAGGGAGTGCCCATCTGTCAAAAGATTCCACTCCATTCTGGAATATACGTTGAGATGTCAAGCTTCCAAGTGATGATATCTCATAGCAATCGCTTATAGAAACCACTCCTCCTTTGTGATGCTGTACTTGGGTATGATAGCTGGCTTATTATTACCTTCCAACAAGATGCTTATCTTTCCAATCATTGAAGATTCCTCTTTCACACAGCTCGATAAGCCTCAAAGCTCAACGATCCTTGAAGTAGAAGATAGAAGACCTACACCCTATTTAAACACTCCTGAAGATAATACATCGAATGAGGCGATGTCACCACGCATCGAAAATCTCTGTGACTTTTGAGATTGCTCTTGGAATAAGAACACCCGCAACAATCAACCACCTAGGGCATACAAAACTGAGCACCTCAAGCACCAGATTTAGAGTGAAATACACACCACTGGAGCAGCGTAATATGGAAATGTATTTGACATAAGCGCTCTACGTATCTCTTGGAAACTCCCTTAATGCCGTCAACTTCCCATATATTGTGCACACACCGGTGGCTTATTTCAGTTAAGCGCACTCTTTAAGTCCATTATTTCCCACTATGGCTAATTTCAAGATATTGAGATCATTGTGATAAACCAAGTAGCACTACCTCTAGGAGATGGTGTAATGTCTACCGTCCTCGTCACAGGTGCCTCAGGTTTCCTAGCTCTCCACATCGTTGGACAACTCTTAGGAAAGGGATATAAAGTTGTTGGATCAGTGAGATCAGCTTCCAAAGCTAAAGAGTTGGGAGTTGAGTTCTCTCAAAAATTAGGCCCCGAGGCTGACAATCTGATCTTCACTATCGTTGAGGATATTGCTGTCCCAGGTGCCTTTGACAAAACTTTCAAGTTGTACCCAGAGATTACCTATGTTCTTCATACAGCTTCTCCGTTCACCTTGGGACGTACAGATTTTCAGAAATCTTATTATGATCCAGCTTTGAAGGGAACACTCGGTGTCTTGAATTCCATTAAACAGTATGGGCCAAATGTTTCTAAAGTTGTTGTGACGTCCTCGTTGGCAAGTCTCATGAACTTTGACAAGCTTACTGATCCGAAATTCATCCACGATGAGACCGTTTGGAATCCATTGACAAAGGATTTAGTTCAAGATAGTGTTGCTGCCTATATCTTATCCAAAAAGCTTGCAGAAGAGGCCGCTTGGGACTTTGTTAGAGATAACGATGTCAACTTTTCGGTGACAACTATAACACCGGCGTACATCTTGGGACCACAGTACTTTGATAAACATGCTGGAGCGAAGAAGCTAAATCAGTCTAATCAATTGATTACAAACATCCTGGACTGGAATCCTAATGAACCTTTTGTCAACAACACACGGACAGGTTTATGCGTTGACGTCCGTGACGTGGCTGCGCTCCACATCATCCCATTAGAAAAGCCTGACGTTGAAGGTCATCGTCTATTCCCAGCTTCCGGCTTATTCACAGACCAGGATATCCTGAACATCATCAATGAGACCTTCCCTCAATTGAATCTTCCTACTGGTAAACCAGATGATACCGAGAATCCGTTTGGGTATTCAAATGAAAAGACTGTGGAATTGGTTGGAGGATATAACTTCATCCCATTGAGGAAGCAAGTTGTTGACACCGTCCAACAAATCTTGGATGCCAGAGATGTGGCCAAAGAGGAAGCAACAGATGATTGAAAAGACATTATATGTATTATTTACCCAATACAAATGATTGTTCCAAGGCTCTCTTTAACA
The DNA here is from genome assembly GCA_030569715.1 of Williopsis samutprakarnensis. Taxonomy (NCBI): domain Eukaryota; kingdom Fungi; phylum Ascomycota; class Saccharomycetes; order Phaffomycetales; family Wickerhamomycetaceae; genus Williopsis; species Williopsis samutprakarnensis. Next base: position 29,655 of record JAJMLQ010000176.1, read on the forward strand.
TCACAAATCAGTAAACCAACCATAGCCATCCTCAGCCACATTATGCACATCACCTCACAATTTCCGTTAAAACCGGGTTTCCGCCATACATTGTGGTCCTACTATATGGTACAATCATGATTAACTCCGCTAGTTCCGCTATGATACCCGTTAACTTTGATGAGCAAGCAACCTTCACTCGATGGGATAACAGGTATATAAACGCTCTGATGTGTTCAGCTTGGACGTCAGTTCAGTATTATGAAGGCCTCATCAATACACAGACATCTTCTTTATAAAAAAAAATACAATGTCTACTGTTCTCGTTACAGGTGCTTCAGGATTTCTTGCGCTTCATGTTGTGGGCCAGCTCTTGGAAAAGGGCTACAAGGTCATTGGCTCTGTTAGATCGCAAGACAAGGCGAATAAAGTTGGCTCTGAGTTCATTGAAAAGATTGGCTCCAAAGCTGATAACTTGTCATTTACCATTGTTGAAGATATAGGCGAGAAAGATGCATTTGATGAGACCTTCAAGTCGCATCCGGAGATTGAATTTGTTCTTCACACTGCCTCGCCATTCACCTTTGGATACACTGATTTTGAAAAGGCGTATTACACTCCAGCTGTTAACGGTACTCTTGGTGTCTTGAAGTCAATTCAGAAATATGGGTCAAAAGTTTCCAAAGTTGTTGTGACCTCATCTATGGCAAGTATTATGAATTTTGATAAGCTTACTGACCCGTCCTTCATCCACGACGAAACCGTTTGGAATCCAATGACCAAAGAAGGTGCTCAAAACGATTTGTTTGCATACTGTTTATCCAAGAAGCTTGCTGAAGAGGCTGCATGGAATTTTGTGAGAGAGAATAATGTTAACTTTACATTGAACACTGTCACACCTCCTTATATCTTTGGACCGCAGTTCTTTGATCATGATGCAGCAGCAGCTAAATTGAATCAGTCTAACCAAGTGATTACCGATGTTTTGGATTGGAATCCTGATGAACCTTTTGTCAACAACACACATATGAGTGCAGCTGTGGATGTTCGTGATGTTGCTACTTTCCATATCATCCCATTAGAGAAGCCTGGCGTTGAAGGTCATCGTCTATTCCCAGCTTCCGGTTTATTCACAGACCAGGATATCCTGAACATCATCAATGAGAACTTCCCTCAATTGAATCTTCCTACTGGTAAACCAGATAACACTGAGAATCTGTTTGGGTATTCAAATGAAAAGACTGTGGAACTGATTGGTGGTTATAACTTCATCCCATTGAGGAAGCAAGTTGTTGATACAGTCCAACAAATCTTGGATGCCAGAGCTGCTAAGTGAACTACAACAGGGAGATAAATCACAATTTATAACTGAATTATTATAAAGATACAACTATGATCATGTAATTATATAATGCAGATTCTAGAATTTCTTTGACTTTTCAAAACCTCTAACCTGTGACAAGGTTTTGTTTGCGAGAACAAATGTAATCACCACCAGAGCTACAGTGCAGAGGCTCTTCATGTCTAAGGTAAACGAGATAAGGGGTCCCCAACCAGCAAAACACTTCTTCAACTTTTGGATAGAATTAAATGTCAACATCAACCCACATGCAATGGCCAGACATTGCAGGAGAAGCCCAGCTTTCCGATATCCGTCATCCTGGAGCAAAATTCTTACCTCTGAACGTGAGACTGTCATTTTTTACACGTTAAATTCCAACAATCTACAGATAAGAGATCAATTTACCTGCTGGAAAAGTAAAAATACTCTTAGAATAGCAAACTTGCCTTAGAAGTACTAGTTCTCCTTTCCCAAGAAACTAACTGCATCACCAAGGAAATCCGTCTAATCCATCGGTTCCGGCAAAGTGGCTGGAGCAACATCGCATTGTTAGGATCCACGGCACGTGATCAGAATGGCTATATTCTTAGAGGACCTGCCATCAAAGCTGTAGGATATACATAGTTTGTAAACGAGGATGGTTTAGATTGTCGTTATTTTCACCCATGTCAGGTATCCAAACAACATTTTTATTCCTTGTTGTTCTGCTGTTATATACAGATGAAATGGTATGTGTACTGAGGTGAGTCATATCCTGGTATAAAAGTGGTAATCGCTTAAAATGAATATGTGGTCTTGCATGAATTACACGGAATAACCGAGAATTTCAAAGAGCTTGTCATTCTGATGCAATATGGTTCAAAACGACTGGAGATCTGAGATTTCAAGAGATGAACCTTGGCGAGGCCCAGCTCAACCTCTACGATGTAGATGTTGGATCGAGGTGGCTTGCAAACAATCCACTTCTAAAAGAAGGCATGTTTGTTTATTAAAAATATTCACCAATAAAGATGCATACTTGGCTTTAGAAACTGTACAATGCTGGATTTCCTGTTTCAGCGAACGCAGCAAGAATTCAAGCTACATGTTGGGAGGTAGGAATTTGTAAAAGATAGGAAAATTACTAAAGCATAAAGCTCTATTAACTACCAACTTGAATTCTAAGCTTCTGTTACAGTTGTAAATATCTGTAGCTGTATATGTAGCTGAAGCTGGATTTTACTACCTAAGTTCCATGTACTTTCGTTACAGTGAAGCTGTACAAATTAAATGAACTGTAATACAAATCAAGCTGTAAATCTCTCAGCTTATCCGAAGAGTAAGGGATCCCGAGTTGCTGGTGTATTTCTGTATTTGTAGGGGTTCTATTTTGTGAGTTTTTTCCATCAGATCAACCAAAAGTTGCCTGTATGTTTCGGAAAGAGGACCTAGGAGTAATACTAGTACAAATAGCAAGATTATCAAGAGTGCCATCCATGCTTCCGCCTTCTCCTTCTATCTTTTCTTCAAGTGGTGTCCATGACAATAACAGCTGGTAAATGCGTCTCTGTAGACTTGAGATCTTCTACCCTATAGTCTAAAGATATCACAAGAACTGAATGTAATTTCCATAGGCTTAGTACTACTTAATACACACAATTGTGTCATATTACATCCGGACATCTCACATATCAAAGTATACGAAAGCTCTTTGACCATACATATTCTGTTTCAGAAGATACATCCATTTTCCAGCTATCAATATAGGAAAAGACCTCTTGATCGATTAACACCTTTTATTTCTGATTTATGAAGCATGTCATAGCTTCGAATTCTTGCACATCGACGCTGCCTGGACTGATCAGACAGTCAAGATTAATAATCCACAGGGCTGAATATATATCACTAAGTATACTCAAAATCACCAACAAACTGTGCTTACCGTGTGAGGAACCCCCCTAAATATCAATGAACTCACTTGCTCTGGTCCTTTAAAGGTTAATACTAATATACAGCCTAATTGTGTCTTGCAAAGCTTTTATATGAGGCGGCTATAAACGGATTTGAGTGGAGTTTTGCCAGTAATTTTTATTAAAGTTACCATTTCCATATATACTTATGTTACGCATTAATGGTTATATGAGTGGTTAGTGTTAAACAAAGTACTGAGATTGAATGCCATTATAAAACGAGGCAAGGAAGTAGGCAATATGGGTCCCTCTCAAAGTCGGTCTTGAAGGGCACTGTGCAATCAGCATTACTGGAAGGGAGGATATTTATTACGAATCTAAGAAAGAGGATGTCCTCCAAAAGAGTGAAGTCCAATCGGACCATCACTCAGATTCTAAACTGTAGACTACACTTTCCCAGTTTGCGATTTTTTCTTTTTGTTTTGGATACAGTCTTGACTTTGCTCCTTGAAACATCTCCACAGGGTATGCCTCTGTTTCTGATGTACATGATTCTTTGACACCAACTAACTGTATAATCAATGCTGTCATCGCTTCAGTATCAAAAGTTGTTTATGCTAGACTTTCAGATATCTTTGAATATCTCTTATTATTTATAATTGTACTTGTATTCTACACAGTTGGAACTACCATCCAGTCCCAGGTACAAAACATTAAGGATTGTTACTTAGACAGTGCTTTCTGTACTTTGGATTACAAAGGTGTGTCTCTAACCGTGTAGATTATTACTTTATACCTTTCTTCTCTCAAGTGAGAGCTATTATACCAACCTTTTACACGGTTCCCATATTTTATACTCTCTTATATCTCTGAGAATATCATAGAATCTTTTAGTAGCAAGGATAATCGTTCTTGGGGGGACGGTGATATTGTTATGTAGCTGTTAGTCGTTCTTTTATCCAATTTACTCTTTAATTGCTTGAACCATCCACATGAGAAGGTTACAAGGAAAGACTCATGAGTGGGAACAGATCATGAAGCTCATCAGAAACAAAACACACAGTGTTTTGAACAGTTAGAAAGGAATGCCTCCTTGGAGGTTAGAAGTCATTGGGTAGTTTTTACTTACAGTCAGCCTGAGGCATATTCTTGTTCCATTAACACTTCTAAATGGTGTTGATCAATAATGAAAATTTGGTGAAATTATCTCTTCATTGGCTTCTGGTTCTACTATAATTCAATTTTTTTATCCTTTATGTGATAGATATTTCTCTTCTCCCCATTACGCCATATGAATTGATTAAAGAGCGTTATATCTGATCCTCATTGACGTTATCTTTCTTGATAAACTTCATACTCTTTATGATTATCGATTACTGGCTTACAATCTTTCCTATCTCCCTCAATCAATCCGTTAGATCTGTAACTAGAACTTTCAACCTTTTCATGCTTGTCTGCGTTGCATAGTGGGTATTCTATATGTCTGGGAGGTCTGCAGTGACGATATTCCTCCTCCCAGTTAACGTTTCAATGCAATCTGTCACTATCCATGAAAAGTTTGTCATTGTGATTGCAGATTGCAAATTCTTTGGCGAATATTGGGAGTGTTGTTGGTGGCACATTGTCTGGAGCCATATGAACAGAGAACTTTGAACCTACACTAGAGGCAAGCTATAGCATCCAGAGAGACATAGACTTCCTTATTAATATTATCAGTATTTCAAATAAAAAAAAAATCTTTAAACTGTAGAGATTAACTTATGCTCACTTCCCATAGATGCGATAAAAGTTCAAAATTCAAGCAAAGCTCGCGTGGCGTAATGGCAACGCGTCTGACTTCTAATCAGAAGATTCTGGGTTCGACCCCCAGCGTGAGTGCTTTGTTTACTTCTTTTTTGATCCTGCTCAGCGCAACGGATTCATTCTTTTTTCGAGCGTAGCAACCTTGTCACGTGATACCACACGTGTTTCCTCTTTGTTCGTTCGTTCGTTCACCCACACGTGACTACAATAGGTGTTGCCAGAATTACCACACACCGTTGATAAAAATGTACCATTCAGGGCAGTGATTTTTTTAGAGGAGCATGTACGCACTCCTTGTGTTTGAAGTGATTAGATGGAGGAAGGCAGATATTTGATTAATATATCTCTGGAGTCGTTAACATCTCTTTCGATGGAGACATGGAGTCTTGTAAACTTGAATACGACCTTCTTCAGCATAAGTGCGAAGAGTCTTGTATCCAGGTCCGAGAAGAGCTTTCGCCTGTCTTATTGAGATGAATGTTTTCTCTTCATGGCTAATACTAGCCATATAGTAAGGACTTTGATGCTGTAGTTTTTAGAGCAACACTAGTGTTAAGCACAAAAATAGTCCTTATTGGAGTATCTAAACTGCACTAAATCGGGCCATGTGACGACTTGGCAGGCTTGATTGTGTTGTTATTTATGCTGGACATGGTAACTAACTCCCTGTCAAATTTCAATTTATGCCATTTTGTCCCGGTCAAAAAATAGCCGGCAGGGAACAAAGTGGAACAATGGCACTTTTTTTGAGCAGCTGTTATTTACCCTTCCCCCCTTGTTTTAAGGCTGCTACTATTTAAAGCTCTTAAAAAAAGTTTCCGAAACATAGTTAGTAGTCTAATTGAGCTGACATGAGCGAGAATAACATCCCTGAATCAGTTGCCGGTGCCATCAGAGATGACCCTTGGTTAACACCATTTGCCCATGAGCTTGCCAGAAGAAGACATGCAGCAGATGAGTGGTTGAAGACCTTTGAGCAGAATGAGGGCGGTATCCTTACCGTTGCGGACAGTTACAAGACTTATGGGTTCCATGAGGATAGTACCGGTGTTCATTATAAGGAGTGGGCTCCGAACGCTGCACAGGCGTTCCTGGTTGGTGACTTCAACGACTGGCAGTTTGATAAGGAGATGCAGAAGGATGACTTTGGCAACTTCTCCATCACGCTTCCTAAGGGCTCTATTCCGCACGATTCGAGGGTGAAGATCGTACTGACTCTTCCTTCTGGTGAAAGGGTTTACCGTCTTCCTGCCTGGATTACAAGGTGTACTGCTCCTCCTAAGGAGTCCAAATCAGTTTCGTACGAGGCTAGATTCTGGAACCCTGAACACCCTTATAAGTTTGTCAATCAGCGTCCATACCCTTCTGAGAGCTTGAGAATCTACGAAGCTCATGTCGGTATCTCGACCCCTGAGCCTCGTATCGGAACTTATAAGGAATTCACTCAAAACGTGCTTCCAAGGGTGAAGGACTTGGGCTACAATGCTATCCAACTTATGGCCATCATGGAGCACGCTTATTATGCTTCATTTGGTTACCAAGTCACCTCGTTCTTCGCTGCCTCCTCCAGATATGGAACTCCAGAGGATTTGAAAGAGTTGATCGATACTGCACATGGATTAGGGATCGTTGTCCTGTTGGACGTTGTCCATTCCCATGCCTCTAAGAACGTTGATGATGGTTTGAACAACTTTGACGGTACCGAATGGCAGTACTTCCACTCTGGAGGTAAAGGTGACCATCCATTATGGGACTCAAAGCTGTTCAACTATGGCAAATATGAGGTTCTTAGGTTCTTGTTGTCAAACCTCAAGTTTTACCTCGACGTTTACAAGTTTGACGGGTTCAGATTTGATGGTGTCACTTCCATGCTCTACTTACACCACGGTGTTGGCGCTGGTGGAGCGTTTTCTGGTGATTATAACGAATATCTCCATGAAAACTCCCCTGTTGACAAGGAGGCATTGACTTACCTCATGCTTGCGAACGATTTGATTACAAAAGTTGCGGAGAAAGAAGGCACCAAATTTATATCAATTGCAGAGGATGTTAGTGGTATGCCGACTTTGGGTGTTACACGTAAAGATGGTGGTGTTGGATTCGACTACAGACTGGCTATGGCTTTGCCAGATATGTGGATCAAGCTTTTGAAGGAGAGTAAGGATGAGGATTGGGATTTAAACAAGATTGTTCATACACTGACAAATCGTCGTTATGCTGAAAGAGCCATTGCCTATGCTGAATCCCATGACCAGGCCCTTGTTGGTGATAAGACCCTGGCATTTTGGCTTATGGATGCAGAGATGTATACAAACATGTCTGTTCTTTCTCCATTGACACCAGTTATCGATCGTGGGCTGGCGTTGCACAAGATTATTAGATTGCTTACACATTCGTTAGGTGGTGAAGGTTATTTGAATTTTGAAGGTAACGAATTCGGCCACCCTGAATGGTTAGATTTCCCAAACATCAACAATGGAGACTCGTATCACTACGCAAGACGTCAGTTCAACTTGATTGAGGATGACCTGTTGCGTTACAAGTTCTTGTACAGATTTGACAGGGCAATGCAACATTTGGAGGCCAAATATGGATGGTTACATAAGAAGGACCAGTACATCTCTTTGAAGAACGAATCAGACAAAGTGTTGGTTTATGAAAAGGGAGGCTTGCTGTTCATATACAACTTCCATCATTCGAACTCTTACACCGATTACAGATGTGGTGTTGAAGTTGCAGGAAAGTATAAGATTGTCTTGAACTCTGACGACGAAGAGTTTGGAGGTCATTCAAGAGTTGCCCCTGATCAGGAGTTCTTCACCACTGATTTGGAATGGAACAACAGAAAGAACTTCATTCAAGTTTATATTCCTAGCCGTACTGTTCTTGTCCTTGCACTTGCTGATTAGTTGATGTTGACTACTGTGAGATACTTCCAAAACCAAACATATATATGATTATTTAACACTGCTCAACTGCAATTATACTTTCAAAAACACAAACATTTTCTTTAATCACTTGGAGTAAGAATTGTCCAACTTTGAAGACGTTGACTCCTGAACTTCAACCAATTCCATGGATTCAGCTTCAAAATGCTCAACGTCTTCCTCGAGAACCTCCGAAGGACCCTTATACGTCTTTCTACCTTGGACAAACCAACATATTACCGAATAAGCAATCACGATGAACATGATAACCACTGTGTAGTTCATGTTACCGGCATCCACTGGAGAAACGGTTGGGAAGAACATTGTTATGGAGATGAACAACAGCCAAACGACAGAGATGGCATTGATAACAATCCCAAGCTTGCCCAAATTCCAAGGTCTCTTTGCTGGCATACGGTCTCTTCCACCTAATAACATCAATGTAATTGGAATCAAGTAAGCCAGCTCGTGGCCAATGGTACAGATAGATAGAATTGTGTTAAACACAACGTCTGAAGATAGATACAAGATCACAATGATACACTGGATAACCATGGAGAATAGCAAGGCAGGAATTGGAACGTTCCAACGATCAGACACCTTTGAAAAGTAGGATGGGAATATGAAGGCTCCATCACGGGCAAATGAATAGATGGTTCTTGAGTTTGCCAGGGTCATGGTCTCTGCAGCAAACAGAGCAGCTAACGCTGGTAATATAATGATGAACACTGTGGCAGGTGTACTCTGCGTACAGTTGAACACCAACTGAGTGAAGGCAGAACCGGTAGGAGAATCAACCAGCTCTGGAACGTCTGTCAATACGGCACAAACGACAATCACAAATATAAAGCCATAGAGAACACTTGAGACTATAGTTGTCATCAATGCCTTTGGGATGATGTTTGAAGTCTTTGTATTGGTCTCTTCTGCTAAGTGTGTAACACTGTCATAACCTGTGAAAGTGTAGGCACTCTGTAACAGACCTAGGATAAAGACGTAACCATGTGATGAAAACCCAGTCATGTTGTTATACTCGGTGAAGATGAACTTGGCATCGTTTCTCTTTGGTGCCGTGGCCAGTAGGGCAATCATGATACCGAGAATTGCAACCACGTTATAGACCAATAGAATCATTGTCGAGCCCGAATGGTACTTATTACCAAAGATATTCGTCAGTGTAAAGAGGATGATGAATCCAATTGAAACCACAACGTATTGATAACGCTCTGGTACATAGTCTGAATGCTGCAGAGCAGCAGCTGATATTATCATAACAACACCTTGGAAAGCAGCACTTGATGCAAATGCGATCTGTGCAAAGATGTTGAAGTAACCAGTAAACCACGACGACAGGATCTTGACTCTTTTGGAACCACCTAGCTGGTATGACCAGGACAGGGGACCACCACTCACCGGGTAAACAGCTGCAATTTCAGCCATTGACAAAGCCACCAGAATCGTAAAGATTGAAACGATTATGTAACCCCAAACCAGTGCCTGAGCACCGCCAGTTGCCAGTGGGGTTGTCAAAGTGTTCATGATTGCAGTAGCAGGTGTCAGTGTAACAATACCAAAAGCTGCCAAAGACCAAATCGAGAATGATCTCTGTAGCTCTTGTTTATAGCCGAGTTTCTCCAGAACCATCTGGTCATTTTTGGCTTCAGTCAAGGATTCTCTATCCTCGAGAATGTTTATGTCCTTCATTGATGAGATGAGATGAGATGAAGTTGAAGACCGAGCTTAGAAGCAAAACAGCGAGGGATCAGCAGGGTTTATATAATCACCTCTTCTTAGAAGCCTGCACTGGATGGAACAGCACGATATTATCAACAGGCAACAAATGCCAAACACGTCGATCATTCGATTCTGAGGAGTAAACACTTTCAAAAAAGTTTTCTCCTCTATACGGCCAACCAATGTAGTGGTAAAACTCCACGATAAGATGCCCGATTCGGTAACCAAATGCGCGGGATCTTGTCGATTTATTTTTACGTGCTTGCCTGTTTAGAGATCTTTTTATATGCATAAATTCCGCTTTTTGGCGCAATAGTTATCAAATCGTCGAGTTTTGAAGGGTCATCTGTTCTTTATTGTTCAGGCGGGTTGTTAAGCCTTGTTGGAGTGTACTTTAACGTTTTAGCGCAATTATGCTATGGACGGTATGGTGAAGTTGCGGATTGGTGTTCAGGTGCATCCGTACATCCAATAACCCGTACACCCAGTAACCCGTACACCCAGTAACCCGTACACCCGATACCCAATCCGGTACGCGCAACATATTTGTAATCATCAGCAAGCTCGAGAGCTTTCTCTTTTGGTTCTTCCTCCTCTTTCCTAGTCCTACATTGCTTTAATACCTTCGTTGACCTCAATTGAACCACTCATTCCCGTCCACTGTTGTTGGGCTAACTTTACCGTGTGTGTGTGTGTGATACCAAAGGTGAAGGTTTCTTCCATTGCTTGCTGGAGAAGTTTTACTGAAAGACCTCCATACGGGATTATAGAGAGCGAGTTTTGCCACCTTACAAGTGTTTTATATACCCAGGTTGTTGTACTCAGTTTGTTGGTGAAGTTTGGAACGGGATGACTGAATTCTCAAAGAGACAAACGGACTCCTTGCTGGAGAACCCAGAATCCAAGAGACCGGAGCCTGCTACTACAGTTACAACTGAGAGCCTTTTAAAGAAGCCAAATAAACCAGGTCGTAAACCACTGGATACTGAACCCAAGAATAAGAGAACTGCACAGAATCGAGCTGCTCAAAGAGCATTCAGGGAACGTAAAGAACGTAAAATGAAGGAATTAGAAGAGAAGATCACGACTTTGGAGGACGAAAAGAGATTTGCCACTACAGAGTCTGAGTTTCTCAGACTTCAGGTACAAATGCTTACGCAAGAACTGGCAAAGCATAGAGGCACCACTGACCTAAGTGACTTGAAATTACCCTTGTTTATGAGTCCTGCTGAGACAAATTCAACCCCAAACAGTGAAGTATCAACGGTTTTGACACCTGCGGGGTCTGATAATGAGTTAAAAAGGGTTCAACAGGAATTCTCGTTCGAATTTCCCTGGAGCCGTAAGAGCTCTACTACAAATTCTAAGAGAAGTCCCAACGCTAGTAACTCGAGCTCTAATAACATTCCAACTTTGGCATCGGATGCTTCGACATGTTCATCCCAATCTTCGCCTTTTGACTTGTACAACAGTGAAGAACAGAATGAGTTACCTCTTTTCAACACGGTTGTTAAGGATTCTACAAAGATGCCTACTGAAAAGTTCAACTTCTCTGAGCATTTCGACGAAGGGGTGAACTTTTGTTCAGATTTGGGCAAAGCTTGTGGTACCAAGGAATGTCCTATACCTGAAGTTCGGTCCAATACCAATACACCGTTACCGGTGGAATTGAACAATAATGATCCTTTGAGTTCGCTTGAAGATCCGGTATTGGATTTCAACTTTGGTACTTTTGATCCAACAGTGGCGTTTGCCGACGAATCTAGTTATGCTGATCTGTTCAACTCTAATCAGGAGTCTGATCCGTTAGCAGGATTGGTCACTGAAGAGAGTGCATACGATCCATTCAGTATGTTTAAAGATACACATTCCAGAGTTGTTGAAAGACGGGAAGAGGATAAACAAGTGGACGAAGAGGAGCCACAACAAGAACAAGAGCAAGATCAAGAACAAGAACAAGAACAAGAACAAGATCAAGACGTTGTGCCTTCGAATGAACATCGTCTGATGAAATGTACTGAAATTTGGGATAGAATAACGTCACATCCAAAATATGCCGATATCGATATCGATGGACTATGCTCAGAATTGAGATCAAAGGCTAAATGTTCTGATAAAGGTGTCGTTATTGATTATAAAGATGTTAATCAAGTGATACAGAAAAACATTAGGAAATGATCTTCTCGATACTCTGGGTCTATCGGAATTGTGTATTGTGTGTTTTTATCTCCTTTTCTCTGACGAAGTTTTATGATATAGTGTTTATGTGATGTTTTAATACAGAAACATGTTGTAATGATGAAACTATTTATGTATAGCTATTACCATTATATTTCTTGAACTTATCTTGAAATCGAATACCCTCTTTAATTTAACATTGGTCCAACCTTTTGATCTCAAGTACTGGATACAATCTGTCAAAACAATGGATTCCCATAGCTCTGAAAGATGACCCTTTTTAAGTAACCAATCGGAAAAATCGACACTCTCTTCATCATTCTGAAACATGTCTTTTACCTCATCTGATGTGAGAAACCTCAAATCCTGTCGGCCTAACCAATATGGTGGGGTTACATCTCGATGAGTTAACAATGATTTCACCTTATACGGACAACAAGGGACAACCAAAATTCCCTTGATGTTCACAAGTCCATCCAAGTTCGAATATGTGCTAATGAGAACCTGATGGTAAAGGTCAAAGCAAACATCAAGTCCAACCAGTAGACAATTTGGTACTCCGTCATTCGTCTTCTTACGACTGAGCACAAATTGCTTGCAATTGGACAAGTTATCTATGGTGTCAACGTAGTAAACCTTGCTGTCACGCAACAAGTCCAGTCTCTTTGAGGTCTTCACTCTGTTCAGATCCTTTTCAACACAAATCACGTTGATATGAACGCTCAGCGCTCTTGATAAGTACGACTTACCAGAGCCAATGTCAATGACAAACTCAACGTTGTAAGCTTTGCAGTATTCCAATATCAACGGAACCAATTGTGACACCTCATGTAGCTTCCTTAGACTCAACCCTGGTAAACCTTTAACCTCATCCCGTAAGGGGACATCGCCAATCTTATCAACTAGATCATGATGCTTAACAACACCACTTCTAAAATTTGTTAGTAGTTCCTCTATCGCATTCATTGTGTGGAGAAAAAAAGACTACAGAGGATAAGAATGACTTCGGCATGTTATTTGTTCTTTGCCTTGCATAGTTTTGTAGTGTACGTAAAATTCTTTTCTGTAATTCCTTCTTTTTTGGGGTGAATATATTCTTATAAATCATAACAGGTCTTTTGATCACCCTCGGCTCTTTATGTTTGTTTCCCCCTTTTTTTGTATATGTGATAGGGGAAAGAAACAAGAGAGGGATCAACAAATGGTGTCAGTTCAGCACTTTAAATGGCCTCCTTCAAAGCCTGGTTCAACTTGGCAACCTTTGAAGCAATGGACAAGTCAACGGTTCTATCACCAACCTCGACGATCAATCCACCCTGGATATCAGCGTCAACCTTGTTTTGCAATCTCAATGTCTTACCGGAGCCGACAAACTTGGACTTGGCGATGGAAGATTCAATCTTCTTCAAGATCTTAGAATCCAATGCAGTGGCAGAGGTAACAACAGCCTCAACAACACCGCTGTGAGCATCAGTCAACACCTTGAACTGAGCAAAGATACCCTCGAGCAAGTTCAATCTGTTGTTGTCACCCAAAACCTTCAACAAGTTAGCGACAGATGAGTCCAAAGACACTTGCTTGGCCAAGGTGTCAACGACAACAGCACGGTCCCCCGAGGACAAAGCTGGGTTACCCAAAATTGCACCAACCTTGGCGTCTTGAGCAACGAGTGTCTTCAAAGAGTCCAACGACTTAGCAGCCTTCTCAACAGACGTGGACTTAGCAGCGGCAGTGTAAAGAGCGGAAGCATAAGTTCCCTCCAAACCGAACAATTGAACCGGAGGCTTAACAGAGGTCGCGAGTGTACGTCTAAAGATGAGTCTTGAAGCCATTGTTTTTCTTTCTTCGATGAAGTTGTGTGTTCTTCTCCGTTGAAGTATTGGAAAAGGGGGTTTTTTGCTTCAGTTTGTTGATGATTTTTTTCGTTGTCCACCCGCGCGGGACACAGAAATCACAAAAAGCGAACTAGAGAAGGAGAAGGGGGAAAAAATGCCGCGATTTCATTGGAGAAAATGATGAGAAATGAACAGATTAGGTAATTACTGTATTTTGATGCATATAAATGGCTATAATAGGTAATTATTTGAATGGGGAAATACGAGGGCTTGAGGTTCGACTTTTCCTAGTCGGAATAAATTTTTGTCTGGTTGGTGTTTTTTTTTCTCGTCCTTCTTCAACAAAAGTCAACGAACTTTTCGTCTCGTTTTCTTCATCATCAACATCAACTTCAAGATTGCAGAAGAAAGAGCACACCGCTTGGGTTTAAAGATGTTCAGATTCATTAGACCTCTGTGGAATGTACAGAGAAGCTGTATACGATTTTCATCTACTCTTGGTGAATCCAGCACAGTGGTGGAGACGCCAGTGAAGGAGGAGCTGTTGAGCAGAACTTCTTTGTTGACAATTCCACCAAGGGATTCGGACTTGACTGCTTTGGAAAGACAGGATGAAATCATAAAGAGACGTCGTAAACTGGCCAAGACGGTTGTTGAGATTAAAAAATTCAAACCACGTTCTCCTGGTCGCAGATGGTTTAGAGCTCCAATGTACCCATACCTCTGGAAAGGATCGCCTTACTTCCCGTTGACCGCCGCCATTAGAGCCACGGGTGGTAGAAACAACACCGGTCATATCACTGTGAGATTCAGGGGTGGTGGTCACAAGCGCCGTGCAAGAATTGTTGATTTCAAGAGGGCAGAGGCTGGTAAGCAGAAGGTGCTCCGTATAGAATACGATCCAACAAGAACTGCTCACGTTGCACTTATGAAGAACCTCGACACGAAAAAGATCTCTTATTACTTGGCTTGTGATGGTATGAGAGCCGGTGATATAGTGGAGAGTTACAGAACAGGTATCCCACAGGATTTGATGCAAGAGATGGGCGGTAAGATCGATCCTGCCATCTTGAGTGCCAGAACAAACCAGAAGGGTAATTGTTTACCATTGAGAATGATCCCAGTTGGTGCTGTTATCCACGCTATTGGAATCACCAGAGATGGTGCTGCTAAATTCTGTAGATCTGCTGGTACATACGGTCGTCTCATGCAAAAATTACCTGAAAAGGGTAAAGCTGTTGTTAAACTACAATCAGGTGAACAGCGTTATGTGCATTTGGATGCTTGTGCTACATTGGGGATAGTTTCAAACATTGACCATCAACACGCCAAATGGGGTAAGGCTGGTCGTTCACGTCATAGGGGTTTCAGACCAAGAGTCCGTGGTGTTGCCATGAACAAATGTGACCATCCTCACGGTGGTGGTCGTGGTAAATCCAAATCTAACAAGTTATCCATGTCTCCATGGGGTGTCTTGGCTAAGGGTTATAAGACAAGAAGAGGCAAACACCAGAATAACATGAAGGTTAGAGATAGACCAAGAGGTAAAGCTAGCAAAGGAATGAGAGGTTAAGTCGTCTTCGCTGACACATTTTTTCCTATTCCCTTTGTCTATACATATAACATGTTTTTAATTGTACATAGCTTAAATTGACTACATGATAGTTACTACGCCTGTATTCCTCTTGTACTTTGGATGTCTCGCCTGCCGTTGTAAATCTGCTACAGTAAGTATAGTTTGGATGGTGTATATTTATGTGTCATAAAACATCCAAACACCACAGAAAAGGGTGCTACACTACGCATAAACGCCGTCCCATACGACTATTTTTTAGAATGAATTTGTTTGGATGGTGGAGTCATCTTTCTCTTTGATTTATGGAATGTGATTATGCGTATGCTTTTACTCCTATACCATCCCAACTTCACTCCATTATGATGAACATACGTTTCTACTTGAGGTATCAGCATAAACACCCGAACATCACTAACAGAAGCTGACGACTTCACAGTTCATGCTACTCAAAATTTCGATTGCACATATACAAAGTCCACCAATCAACGCCCTTACTCATATTTGTCATCGATACCTTCACTTAGAACATTCTCTTAAAGTATTGAATCATCAAGAAAAAAAAAGGTCAATCAATTGGAATCGAATGCTTCGTTCTAATTGGTCAATTGGAAATTATTCGATCGCTGCGTATCTCTCGCGATGTAGCAAAAGGCAAAAAAAATATCAAAGCACTCTTTGATCGCCACTACCAGAATATAAACAAACAGAAAACGTCCTTGCATTGGAATTTGAAACAGGGCGGCTATGTCATTTGTCAATCCATTTGGTTCTAAAGACGATGGTTCGAACGGATTAGGCCATAACGGGTTCGAAGTGTCTTTGAACTATGTGGCGGGTCTTCCAGATGCCAATCTGGTTCAACATTCAACCTTGAAGTTGACGTTTAAGGCGCTGTTAAAAAGGGATGACACGACAAAGGAAAGGGCGCTTGTGGAGCTGTGTAACTTCATCTGTACTGAGAATCTGGACGAGTTGAAAGACGACATGGTGCTGATGACGTGGGTCCAGCTGTATCCCAAACTGTCGGTATCAGAATCAAAGAATGTGAGATCTTTGGCTCATCAGGCCCAGACTTTATTCATTTCGGTGCTTCAGAGGTCATATTCCAAGTACCTAAAGGATACCATTCCTGTGCTTCTCACGGGAATTTACGATATGGACTCGTCAGTGGTGAATTCAACGCTGAAGAATATGTCAACCGCGTTCAAAGATACTACAAAGATTAATAACCTTTGGGTCATATTTCAACTGGAATTGTTGGAATTCGCAGATCAGGTGATTAACAGGGAGACTGTAGATTCTATATCTGACGATAGATTCGTGTCCAGAGCTGAAATGGAGTTAAAGTATCAAAGATTGGTCAATGCTTCGATTTCAGTGGTTTCCCATCTCATACAATTAGGGGTAAAGATTTCACCGGAAAAGGTGGAGTCAAACATTGAGAAGTATCAAGAGTTTTTCCTTTATGAAAACTTGTGGCATTATCTCAGAGTCAGTTCTAACGGTAACGTCCAGAGAATTTATAAGACTGTCCTTTCTTTGGTTAACGCCGTGATCAAGTTGAAACCTGAGCTGTTGACCCCAAAGGCTTGGAAACTTATGACCAAGAGGTTGCTCAAATCTTTGGCTTTTGCTAACAAAGTTGATCCCTCCTCAAAAAATTCATTGTTGTATTCATCGTTAATCATACCAATCATTTCAACTTTGAACAACGTCAATGAAGTAAACCCATCTTTTTACGAAAATGACAAATCTTACAAAGAGAGAATCACAGATTTCTTGAAATTGGGTTCATTAAGCTCTAATTCTTCATACTACAATCAGGTATACAAGATGATTGCAGATTCAAAGATCTATTCAAAAGATGACTTTGTTGAACTCGAAAAGGTATTGCACAAGGATTTCTTGTTGGAACTGGAAACAAATTCAAAGATAAGAAATGGCTTGCCGTTCATAGTGGAATCTTTGTCCTGTTATCTAAAATTTGTTGCAAACAATACAGCATTCGATTCCTTGAATGTTGTTTTAGATGAAATTGTTCAGGTTACGGAACCAGTTTCTGAAAAGCTCGTGGATCCATTAGTCAATTTTATCTCTGATGACGCTCTCAAAGATGCATTGGCAAAATGGTGTGTATCACCGTGTGAGAACATAGAGACTCTATTGAAAGTTGCACTCAAGAGAAATGTCTCCTTGGAATTTATACTGGAAGTCACACTTGAAGATTTACGTGAAAAGGCACAAGCTGATGAACAAGGCGAAACTTTTAAGCTTCATCCATGTTTCACAGTTTTTGATTTTGTGCTGAAGAATAACCTAACTCAGTATAAACCACGGTTTGATGAATTTTTAGAGGAACTTCCTTCTTATATTACACCTCTACTTGTTGATAAACCTGTTGTCATTTTGGAACACTATTCGAAGTCTGCGCTGTATGATGAGAGTCTATTCGTTGACACTTTTGATTGCTTTGCATTGCAATTGGATACAATGGACTTGAAGGATAAGTTGCTCTCGAGGATGGATTCCATGGATCACAAGAACATTTTGTTGAAGAATTCGAAAGAATTGGAAATTGTTATCCATGAAACCTTTGTTGATTATGACTTTTCAACAGACTCTTTGTTTAAAGCGCACCTGCTTTCCGAAAGTTCTGCTTTAAATCTATGGAGCTTGGCAAAACAACAAAGAAAAGAGCCTTTATTCATCAAATATCTCTTAGATAACAACGCTGCATCATTACTTCCTTCATTATTAAAGAAAACTGATATTTTGCAATCAGTGTTGTGGATTGGAGACGTTAATGGAAAATTTCACAAAGAAGTACAGAGACTTTTCGATGAGGAATCAATCAAGGAAGAGTATTTCCTGTTGTTAAAGCAAGCAGTTACACAATCAGGTGCTTCACCTTCAATTGTGGCAATTGTTAAACAGCTGATTACCGAATCTCCTGAGATTCGTTCGAATATTTTTGACGATGATCACATGATGGACCTAGTCAAAGCATATGGTGATGTCATAGACTCGAGATTGTCAATCGGCAACCCATTACAAACAAGCATCTATCTTCTCCCAACAGAGTCTAATAGTTTCAAATTTGAGGCTCTTGGTGGTATCATCAGATATGCAGTTTTCTTACAAGCCATTGGATTGACCGATGACCTGTTTTATTTGTCAATAGTTGCTGAAATTGCAGCGGATTATGAATTCCTTAACGATGGGACTCATGAATTCGTGGATGCACATGCCTTACAGCCTTTGAAAACTCAATTGGTGTCAAAATTTTCCGGTGAAAATTATGCTTCGTTGGTTTCCCAGCTGATTTCCAGATCTTCTCAGGGCTCATTAAATGAGTTGATTTCAGAAAGCAATATCATTGGATTCTATGGTACACGTCTGTTGAAATTAATTTTGCAAACGGTTACTGTATCACCAAATCAGTTAGCAGGATTGGATCTCGATGGGTTTACTCGTTCTACTGTGCGCTCTAAATCCGCAATTGATCATTTGATTTTTAACACAGTTTTGTCTACTCTCCAACAATTTCTTCGTGATGACAAATTTGAAAGATCTCGAATTTTAGTGGCATCTGAAATGATTGGTCTTCGCACATCAGAGATTACAAACGTTGGAATGGAGCGTCTAGTTGCCCTTAACAGCTTCTTGTTACTGGATGATTACGAAACTGTCGAGTGTCCTTTGGAACATAGAAGGTTTAACATGGTTATAAGTGAGTTGAACAAGTGGATTGATAGTGAAGTTGCGTATGATGCAGAATTCCGCAAAGTTAGACTCTTGATTGTTCAACTTTTACATACCTTGAACAGTTACTCGATAAACAACGATCAATTGGAACAGTTGACTCAAAAGGTGTTACAAGATGCGAGTGGATTAATCAGCATTGGTGAAGAAGGGATTGAATTGAAGTACTACACTCTAAAGCTTTTCATATTGTTACAAAAGCAAAAAAAAATGGATTCAGCTGTGTCTAAGGACATTGAGAACGAGCTGCTGGATGCATTTATCAACCAAGAAATTTCATACGTCAATCAACCCGTATTGATTTATTTTGAAATGTTGAATCGTGTTTTGTCCAAGCTACCAACTAGTCGTTTCGTTGAGTTTTATGATCAATTGGTTTCTAAATACCATTCCAATCTGTCTGTTGACATAAAGAGACCGCTCTTGAATATATTGAAACGATTGATTCTTTCAAAGCAGCAGGACCAAGTTATTGAATTTGAACTTTCTAAAAACCGTGATGACGATTCTGGAAGCTTTAAACTTCCTGAGTACATTATTGATGATGTTCGTAATGTTCCATCCCTGACTGGTAAGAAGGAAGACGATACAAAGCTATTGGAGTATCTATGGCATTGGGACCTGGTGTTGTTGAACTTCAGAGACATTACGCTAAGGATGAGATCCATGTATATCCAGCAGTTACAGACCGAGAATGATGATCTTTTAACGAAATTCTTGGATTTCCTATCCCTTATCATAATAGCTGAAACTGACGATAAGTCATTCTTGTCGTTATTGGAGAACACTGACGATTTCACGGATTATGACTTTGTCAATAATCACTGTGAAAGTACCGGTGAGGAAATGAAATTCCTCGCGGTTCATTTATACTTCACTATTCTTTCAACTATTGGTTCGCTTGGCTCCAGTTGGTTTGCTGACATCAAGGATCGTGGATTCAAACAAACATTAGAGAAGTTCACCACGAAGTATATCAGTCCAAGTCTTATTGATAAGAAGCTGGTCCATTTCGAAAACCAAGTTGACAAGTTTACAGAGGAACATGAAAACCTTACAGTTAAAGTGAACCGTATCACCAATGAGATCAGATGTACATATCTCATTGATGAGCAATATCTTGAGGTTGTCTTCAAGATTCCAATGAATTATCCACTTTCAAATGTTGAAGTTGTCGGTCCCAAGAGGGTTGGTGTCAAAGAGACACAATGGAAGGCTTGGATTCTTGCATGCCAACGTATCATAACGTTACAAAATGGAGAATTATCAGAGGCCTTAACTTTCCTGTTGAAGAATATCACTTTCCATTTCAAAGGGTTTGAAGAGTGTTCTATTTGTTATTCTGTGTTGCACCAGGATAACTCTTTGCCTTCAAAAACCTGTTCCACCTGTAAGAACAAATTTCATGCTGGTTGTCTTTATAAATGGTTCAAATCCAGTGGTGGAAATACGTGTCCATTATGCCGTTCGACGTTCAACTTTAGATAGAATTGATTCTTTTGATCTTGTTATTTACAGATTTATATACACAGAGAATACTTACACGGTCTGTTGTGATTGTTGTTGTTCTTTTACATCCACGCTCTTCAACTTGTTGAACTCCACTTTGGCTTTCTCTTTCAACTCTTCTAACAATGCCTTTGGTGTTTGCAGTGCCACTCTGTCAATTGATTCATGTGTAACCAAGTTTCCATCCCAATTTGACATTTCACCTTTTCTCCATTCGTCTTCCCAATGGATCTTTGACTTTGTCTGTGCATTTTCAATAGAGGTTGCCAAATCTGCGACGGCTTCTTGTGTATAGATTGGTCTAAACTGGGCACTGTACCAAATGTTACCATCCTTGTTTCTTGGTCTGAATTTCATTGCAACGTCCTTCAAGGTCAAATCTCTCATGGATCTTAGCTGGACCAAGTTTTCGTAAAGCTTGACAGATCCCTCGTAGGAGTCGCAATCAACGACAGCCATTAAACGCCATATGTCTCTTCTCAACGATGGTCTTTTATTCTGCCAGTTTGGTCTTTGGAACTGAGTCTTTATTTGATAATCGGTGAACGTCGGTAATTGTGAATAGAGAACTTGGCCGGACTCCAAGTTTCTAAAGAGGAACACTTGTGGAGCATATCCATTCTTAGCTAACCATTTAGCACTACGGAATCTGTTGGACATTGTTTTCCCAATACAAATTCCTATACAAAATACTGCTGGTTTAGTATTTCAACGGAACTGTTTGAAATGTATTTTTTTCTCAACGACGTGTGGTTTTTTTTTCTCGGTACATATACATCCAGACATCCAAACATCCAAACATCTAACCACCTGGACATCCAAACACCCGAACGTTTTTCCTCGGTGAGTTTACTTTTTTTTTGCTTTCTCTCTCTCTGCCGGCAGGAGACACACACCCCTAAATTCCCCCTAAATTCCCCTTTTGGCTGAGGGAAGAGAATTTTTATCCTCTCATTTCTTTTTGTTTCCATCACGAGACAGTTCGAGAAATTGGTTTGTTTACAAATTGCACGATCAATCCGGTGACCAACCTTTTCTTTTTGGGAACATCCTTGCTAAAAAAAGTCTATAAACACGCACACATTCGCATCTGATAGGAACATAAGCTATAAAAGGATTCGACCAAGGGTGTTGATACTTTTTAATAGGGAGACTATATTTTGGAAACGACGACTACGACTAAGACTACGACTAAGACCACCAATAAAAACACGATCACGACTACAAACGACGACCACGACCCACAAACAATAACTCACATCGAATATAATCATCACGAGCAAATACATAATCACGGATTATACCAGAATGAACGCGACTGCTATTGCGCCAACTTATAAGCTTGTTGAGAAGCCTCCGTTGATTGACGGCATTCCCGATAACATTCTGGCACTGATTTCACCTGTTGTTGCGTATTGGTCATATTCTCTCTTCTTCTATACCATTGATACGCTGGAATTGGCTGAGCAGTTCAGAATCCATCCACCGGAAGAGGTGATCTCAAGAAACAAGGCTACAAAGTTGGATGTGTTGAAGGACGTTTTGCTACAACACTTCATCCAGACCGTGGTGGGAATACTGTCGACGTATTTGGACGAAGACCAGTACACTGGGGATGAGATTTATCAAACTTGGATGTTGAAACAAAAAGTTCCTTGGCTACCTTGGAATCTCTGTTGGTTGATCTACAACTATGGGTTCTCGTTATTGAAAATCACCATTGCATTTGTCATTATTGATACATGGCAATACTGGTTGCACAGAATAATGCACATGAACAAGTTCCTCTACAAGAGATTCCATTCTCGTCATCACAGGCTCTACGTTCCATATGCCTTTGGTGCCTTGTACAATGACCCTGTTGAAGGGTTCTTGTTAGATACTGTGGGAACAGGGATTGCAGCCATAGTCACTGGGTTGACTCCAAGAGAGCAGATTGTGCTGTACACCTTTTCCACGTTGAAGACTGTTGATGATCACTGTGGATATGCGTTGCCATTCGATCCATTCCAAAAGCTGTTCCCGAATAACTCCATATACCATGATATTCATCATCAGCAATTTGGTATCAAAACCAACTTTTCACAGCCGTTCTTCACATTCTGGGACGTTTTGAATAACACCAGATACCATGAGTTGGATTCCTACAAGGAAAAGCAGAAGCAGATCACAATTGATAAGTACAAGCAGTTCTTGAAAGATAGGGAAGAGGCCAAGTTGAAGAAGAAGGAAGAGTTGTACGGTAAAAATGAGGTAACTAAGAAGGAGAAATAATACTTTATACTGACACATATAATAATCATAATGCTAATACAGTAATTACTAATCACGAATGTTCTCCACCAGTTGCTGTAGTTCTTTACCACATTTGGATAATTGGCCACCTTGTTTAACCAAATTGGAAACGTTCTTATTGAAGTCTGCTAAGAACAGCTCGACAAAGGTTTCTCTGCGTGACTTAAAATCGTCACATTGCATTGAGGTCGTTGATGTTGTAACAAGAGGATTCATAAACAGCTTTAAGCTCTCAAATGGGTTAGAAGTTGATGGGATGCAATATAAACCAGTTAAGTGGTGAACAGTGATGACCTCAGCTTTCCTTCTCATGTTCTCCTCTATCCCACTCTTGATAAACCTGTTGAACGACTCCAGTATCTTCAACCTCGACTTCACGTCGTCGTTATTTAGCGTTGAAGGTAATGAACTGAGCTGTTTGGAATCGTTCAAAGGCCAATGCAACAGGGTAAAGAAACACTTTATTGTCTTTATCCAGAAGTTCTTAACAAACGAGTCATCCCCATACTCCAACAGGATATCGACAAACTTGTAGGAGTCATTCCTTATTGCTGGGTTGATATGAGTCATCGCACTATGAACAAACAGCGATATCAAGTTAGAGTGCAGTTCAATCAGCCCAGGCTGTTTAGCAGCACATTCCTTGAGTAAGGAAACCAATGCCTCTCTAACAGACCTCGAGGTATCCACACATAGTGGACACACAGAGTTCAGTATCTGCTTGTAAATCGAAGGATCATCGGGTAGGTGCTGTTCGATGTATATCAACGTCTCCTTTCTTGTTGAAGACTGATGATGTTTTGTTAGCGACAACCTCTTAACAATGTCATCTTTATCCTTCACTAGCCTCTGGTTCGGCAACGATATCGACTTTGCCGTGAAACTGGTGTCTGTGAAGTTTGAAGCCTTAGCCTTCTCTTTACCAACCTTCAACTTGGTTTTCTGATCTCCTCTTGTTAGTAATGTGTGCGTATGAGATGTTGATGTGTTGATCATCGCTTACCTGGAAATCCTTCTGTTTGTCCTTCTTCTTCTTGTTTGAGCCCATTTCCTCCCGGTTTATCCAATATAAATTCTGATGAAATAAGTAAATAAATGAAATTTATCCATTCAGAGATAAATTTATCTAGAGGATTAAAATTTATTTCCTCCAGAATAAATACAAATATTTATCTTTTTTTCCATAAATATTCACATTTATACAAAAAAAATTTCAAGGGCTCATCGCACAGAAATTTTTCATTTTCTCTTAACACCCAAAATCAACATAACATCACATTAATACTCGGAGAGCCTTCGAATCAAATATTCTGTGTTAAAATGGGAGGTAAGAGCCATGTCGAGCTACCAATGCTATCATCCATGAGATCAACGCTTGGTGATTCATGGATTCCACTTTTCGAGGAACAAATACGGTTCCAAAGGGACCATTTCATCACGGCCATGAAGAACCTTATAAGGCATCCAAATATAAACTCCACTGTCATTCTAAGAGCAGATATAATAAGCGAACGGTTATACGATCTATCTAACGGTGAAGCCAATGAAGTTGCAAATGCTGGTGAAGACGTCATACCGAACAAGCCCGATATCCCGCGGGGGTGTGATGGTGAAGTTGTGCTTGAGAAGAACCTCGACGACGTTTCTCTAAAGAGCGTCCCTCTTGAGGGACAGTGGGCTCCTACTGTAGAAATCGTTAGAAGGATTATTCCAAGAAATCCATTCAAGGATTGCATAATCAATCAAACTTGTCTGATGCTCTCTTTGGAGGATTCAGTGCTTGTTGTCTACAGACCTCACATCGATTCCGTGGAAGATTGTCCCTTCTATCTACCAAGCGTTCAGGCTGTAGGTATATTGCTGACAGGTGACAAATTATCGGTCCATTACCTTCTCTTCAATTACTTGGATGAACAAGTGCTGAAGCAGTTCAAGAGCATCGATCCAAACGATAGAAATGTTAGAATTGCACTGAGACTGTTGCAAACGTCAAAGAAGCACTCCACTGGAGTTATGGATGGCTATCAGAAACGTGTTAACCATGACTTGGTTGTTTCAAAGACCTCATTCCAGGATAGGTACATCTCGCTGAAGAAGAAGTACACAAAGCACTTTGTTGACAACTGGGTGGAGTCCACTGACCCAAGAAAACATGTATTTGAAGACATTGCAATTGCAGCATTTCTTATTGAGCTCTGGTCAAAGATTTATAAAGACAAGAATGATTTCGAGTTTAGAGATTTGGGCTGTGGTAATGGACTACTGGTGAATATTTTGCTGAATGAAGGGTATAGAGGTCTTGGAATAGATGCGAGATCGAGGAAGTCGTGGAAGATTTATTCAGATGAAGTCCAGTCAAAGCTTAAGGAACAGGTTATCATACCTTCTGTCTTACTCAAACCACACCCTCAGGTGAAATCCATGGCACCACATATAAGCGACAATGGCCGTGTCTTTCAAATACCGATGAATACTAACATCAACGATGAAATTCCAGTTGTTGCATATTACTCATCTGCTGCACTCCTACGTTTACAATCCGTCAATACTGCACAGTTCCCAAAGAACACATTCATCATTGGAAACCACTCAGATGAGTTGACATGCTGGATCCCACTACTAGGGTATCCATTCTTAGTGATACCATGTTGTTCTCATGCACTGAACGGTTCAAGGATCCGTTATAATCCAATGAGTAGTGACAGAGCTTCAACTTATGCGTCCTTGGTTGACCATGTTGAACTTCTCGCAAAGTTGAGTGGTTGGGAGGTTCAAAGAGAAATGTTGAGAATACCAAGCACGAGAAACACTGCAATCATTGGCTACAAAAGAGACTTGAAAGTTTCCAAAGATATCTACGAGTTATTGGCTATGGAAGGTGGTGCCGAAGGCTGGGTTGAAAATACAATGGCATTGGCCAAAAGACCACCTAGAAAGCATTAATTCATATGCATATACACTTTTGTTAAAAAAACTAATATTATAATAATAACTGTAGTGTTGTTCTCTCATTTACCTCTCTTTTGTTGTCTTCTCTTACGCTTCATACCAATCAACTTCTTTGTATCCTCGTCAAGTCCAGATTTGGATGGTTCTTTGTCCTCAACAATGGTCTTCTTTCCAACATGCATTCCCTTACTGGTATTTCCTTGTTTCTTCTTGGTGTTCTTCTTACTCTTCTTGCTCTTTGGCTCGATAGCAGTTTCCTTCTCCTCCTCATCATTTGATCTCTTTCTCTTATTTTCAACACCAGCTGAGGACTTTCTAGCATGAAGCATCTTCTCCCTTCTTCTCTTCACGATATTGGCATGTTCAATAGCAAATTCAACAATAAGCTTCCTCTTTGAAAGACCTTCCAGCTCCGCAACCTTCTTCTCATCATCATCAAGACCTTCAAGGATTTCACTTGGTGTAACTTCATGGGCATTCAACCATCTCAGTCCCATTAATGCAGTCTTATGGTCTCTAAACTCAAGAAAACCATAACCTCTACTACGCCCTGCATCTCCAGATCCCTTAACCTCCATGATGATCTTCGCCTGTCTAACAACACCTTGCTTTTTAGATCTCTTGGATTCGACCTCACCTGCTTGCCATCTCTCTTTCTCCTTTTGAGATCTAATTGCCTCTTCTTTAGTAAGTGGTTGTCTCTTGCCGTCCTTTACCTCTGTTGCAAATTGAACAACTGCCTTACGTGCTAATGCCTTCAATGCCTTCGCATTCATTGCTCTTGGTAAGTTTCTAATAGCCAATCTCGTTAGCGAGAGGTGCAGTGATGGGTTCTTGTTTAAATGTTGAACTCTGAGCTTGTAAGACTTCTCTCTCAATTCTAAATCGGATTTCGACAACTTGGAAGCAAGTTTGGAGTTCTCTGTAATTCTACCTTCGTTCAACAGATACAAATTACGCTTATCTCTTTCACCTGGAGTCTTTCCCAGCAATTCCATTCTCTTCTGTGCATTCTTCTCTGTGAGTCTTGAGGCAGATTCCCTATCAACTGTTGGAGAAATTGACAAAATACGTCCTTCAAAGACATACTCTGGGGAGACATCATCTGAAATCAAAATAGAAGTTGTGGAACTCTCTGGTGCATTTGCTAGACATTTCTCATAGGACTCCTTTTGATAAAATGCAACAAATGCTGTACCTTTAGCCAATCCAGTTTCCTTGTCGATAACAGGTAAGGCATATTTAACAGGACCAAATTTTTCAAAGTGTTCCTTTAAGTCTTCAGCTTCAGTATCGTAAGGAATATTACGAACAAAGATGGAGAAGTTCTCCTGTCTATTTGCCTTGGGTCTTGACTTTTCAAGCTCCTCTTCTTGAGATTCTTCAACTTCTTCATCAGAGTCAAGTTCAACATCAGAGTCATCCGAATCAGAGTTTGCAACGTCTGCATTATCACTGTCCTCGAGCTCATCTTCTTGAGTTTCTTCCACTTCTTCTTCCACTTCTTCATCGTCTTCGTCTTCCTCCTCATCTTCATCTTCGTTGTGTTCATCCTTGTATTGCAACCACTTCGATTTCTCTAGGGCGAAATCCACTGCAACTTCTCTATCATCAATCTTGAGGCCTTCGGATTCCTTGATAGCGTTCTGAGCATTGGCATATTTCTTCATTGTGACAAACGCAAAACCTGACATTTGACCACCCTTCTTTCTTGGAATAAAGGCATCTGTGACAACACCATATTTCGAGAATATCTTCTTCAACTGATCTGGATTACGTACAGACCATGGTAAGTTACGAATAATCAATCTTGGCTTTCTCTTTTCAACTTGTTCCTTTTGAAACTTCGGAGAGGAAGGTGATGAGGAAGAATCTTCTTGGCTCTTCACCTTACGATCTCTTCTCTTTGCAATGTCTACTCTCAACAGACGACCCTGGAATTTTGTTGTTCTACTCTTCTCCAACGCAGTATGGGTGTCTTCATCCATGGCAAAGCTAACAAACCCAAACCCTCTCGATTGGCCTTCAGAGTCATTAACAACAACGGCATGTCTTACTGGACAGAACTGCGAAAAGAAATCTGTAAGTTGTTCTGAAGTCGCATCGAATGGGATTGAACGGACGAAAAGCGTCTTTTTGTCCAGACTATCATTCTCTGTGGATTGAACTGATCTTTCACTCATCGTCTTTTCAATCACAAATCACGCCGGGCTCCCTTCAAGTGGTATTAAATGCGAATCAGCTGAAAAGGATGAAGAAGCTCATCCCAAGAAAGAAAATTTTGTGCGATGAGCTCTTCGGTAAAGGCAGCATACATCCAAACACCAAGAGTATTTCACCAGTATTATAGAATCGCTTCAAAGAGCGTTTGAATATAGTTATACCCATTGGAGGTCAATGTAGATGTTCTTATGAATAAGATAGTGTGTATACTAACTGGGGCTTATGATTCTCGAAGGGTCCATAAGAAGAATACTCTTTTTGTCTAGAAAGTTTTGATGAAAGTTGAGTATTTCACTTCTTACTCATCACTTCCACAAGTGGTCTGGATTTGAATTTGACTGTGCACACACGTACTCGTAGATTCTAAGCGATGAAAACCATTCGATTGGGTCACGTTGGTATAAGTTGCGTCATCTCTCATTTAGACAACCTTCCAATGACACAAGGTATTGTGCACCTTTGCACTTTCTTGTAAAAATTTCCTGTTACACCAGTACGTGCTGCCTTAACATAGTAATTCTGTAAAGAAGAAAGACGAAACATTCATCACTATACCCAACCTCTTGTTTTTCAAGCATGTATCTGTTTCTAATGTTCGTCTTGTTCTTTACGGTAGCATAGAATTACCTTCCATAATTCCAAGGACGGCGTCCAGAGATCAGTAATATTTCAGGTTCCAAAACGTCGATTTACATTATGTACTCATAATTTTAGTTTATATTGTGCACACTGCGTATAAGCATCATACAGGCTCAAACTCCCATGCTATACGCGTTACTTCTTGGGAAAAGTTTCCAATTGCTACGTATCTAATACACCGTGAGACACATCTGAACCAGATTCCGGAGTCCAGACACCATCCATCTGAGCAATAACTGGGGTGTATACCAACAGTGACGGTTAAACCATCATGTAAAAGGGATGTGCTCTCGGTCTGCAGAGCTGGTATAGTATACACGTTGTCGGAGATTTTATCGACTTTGGAATACATACCTCCACCATTTTAGGCTAAGGTGTTCTTGTAAAGTGAACATTCCAGGACACAAGGTGAGTATAGTTAACCCTAATGCCAGGTCATTTTCTGTTATATATATCCAATCAACATTTCTGATCGACAGAAGCTCGAAATTTTGTTTGGTTGTTGAGATATAAACAAAAAATATGGGTCTTTTTCTGATTATACCATACAAATCTATGAATCGCAATATCTCAAAAAGTATTGAAGATTAAATATTTACATTTTGTATATCTCTTGGTTTTGCATATTAACTACCGATTAGTATACTCTTGGAGGAATTTGAATGCCGATTTGCTATTTTTATTAGTATCATTCTCATATACGTTGTCTTCTCAGATGATTACATTTTCAATGTGATATTAACAGGAATTTGGTGTCCTGGTCAAATCTCCAACGCAGTTCGATTATAGCCATCAGACAGATTTCACTGCATACATCTTCTGTGTTGAACGAATGTTGTGTTCAAGTCGGACCACACACGCTGCGTATCAATACCAATCTCGGGTCCGGAGAGGGGGGCATATAAGCTATTTCCATTGTTTGACATAATACAACTCACCTGGGTGCATTTAATAAGGGATACACTTGGTTGAGACACAGCACATGTGTCATTGCTGCACTACAATACTATTTATGTATTCTCTTTCCCTCGCTCTTTGTTCTGCCGACCAACATGGTTTCCAGAGTGTTACATATACTAATCTCCGTTCCAATATAGAAAAAACACTTGATTGACAGAATTGATGTTCATATTTTTTTATTGTACGCCAGTGCTATGTATACTGTAATGAATGATGATCAATATAGTTGTGATAATAATTAAGCCTAGGTCGATTGAGTATGTCTATTGTACGTGAGAAAAAGAACCGTATCATTTTTTGTCAGGGGAAACGCCCAACAAATAAACAACTGATTACAACCTTGTTTCATCCAGGCGCTTCTCTGTGTGTTCTGTCAAATTAGCATCAAGACATAATCTAAAACGTGCAATTTAAGGCGGACTTTGATAGGAGTAATGGCACCAAAGTGGGCTAACAGAGGAATTCCAACCCCTCCAGCCCTTTACACAGGGCCAAGAGTCCAAAACAGTGAATACCGTATATATGCAAAAGAGAGATAGCTTTGAGTTTGAGCTCGACAGTATTCATAGCTATGGGAGAAACCAAACAGAGAATGGATCATTTAAAGAGCAAAAGACCCCTATAGTTACGCTTGAAAATACCCGTGATAAGTGTTCCACTGTGTTCATCATCACTGCACTTTAGAATTCCGATTACACCACTACAATCTTGAGAGATCTCTCTCCCCTCCATTGGACAAGTTACAACCCCAAGCTTTTTATGAATAGGCCACTTCCCAACATCAGCACGCATTGCATAACTTTCACTGGAAAATCGTGAGACAACACGTTTGCAGGGCCCATCGCAAGTTGACAAGGTTCAATAACATTGCTCGCAAGGCGGGCCATATGGCTGTGCATGCCTTGAAGAGCTGCCCCTCCCTGGAGCTGGCCTCCCTAGCTGCCGTCGAGCGGGCCAGAGAACCCTTCCCCCCAAATGTGAGAAGCAAGGAGGGAAGGAAAGGGGGCTGATTTCTTCCAACTGGTTTTGACGTTGCACATCTACAATCTCTGGAGAAGTGTTCATACGTAGGTACTGCATCATTGTGTTTTAATACAGCATCCCAGCAATATCTGCGGTATCAATATTCACAACACCAATGGTTACTATGAAGCCCAAGATGAACAGTGTAAGACTCGACTACAAGTCTGGACACTATAACTACAAGTTTTACAAGTTGAGGACGGTGTTTAGGTATGCGAAGGCGTTTGTTGTGCTATCTGCGTTGTACATCGTTTGTCAGCATTTGTTTGAAATGGCGTCGGAGGAGGGTCCGTCCAAAAAGCTTCAACAAGTATCTGATGACGGCTTCGATGCTCCAGGAGGTGTGGAGTTGAGAATAGACGAAAAGACTGTGACATCGACTCACTATGGCCGTCTCTTGGACAAGTTCACCGAGAGCTTTGCTTCTAAGCCTCTTGATGACAAGTGCATGTTGTTCTTTGATGAGCTGTACAAGCAAAATGAAAATTGGG